>VMDO01020398.1:0-37607 GCA_007922755.1 Pedetes capensis | reverse complement strand
TTATACTGGATATTGCTTTTGCTGTTAATCAATTCTAACATTGTGAAACATAGCCATTATGAAAATAATAGGTGAAGAATGGTATTTTAATTTTGATGAAATTCTCAAACCATTTTGGGCATTTAATTTTTATCAAATTACTGGTTTATCTATTTTGTTCATTTCAAAAATGTTCTTATGCTGATGAAGAGAAAGTTTTTTATTTAAAAATACTAATGATTTCAAGTTGTATTTGGAGAAAGAAACATGAAGTTGGAGGACTTACGTGATTTTAAATTTTAACATGAAGTTACAATAATCAATATAGTAAGTCAACAATTTAAGAATACATATGGATTCACAGAATAAAGTAAAACATCCAGAAAGAAACTCATACATTTATGGTAAATTGATTTTTGACAAAGGTGCTGAGGTCATTTAATGGGGAAAATGTAATCCTTACAGTAAATGATGCTGGAACAAATGGCTGCTATGTGAAAAAAACTGGTGGTGAGGGGGTCTTAGATGCTTAGCTTTTTCCATATACAAAAGATTAATCTACATAGATGTTAGACTTTAGCCTAAAACTACAAATTTACAAGAAAACATAGGATAAATAGTTTTCTTAGGCAAAGAGTTTTTAGACAGTATTCTGAAAGCAATATGCACAAATTTTAAAAATTTATAAACTTGACTTCTTCGAAATTGAAAATTTGTTTTTGAAAAGACATTATTAAGAAAATGAAAAGATAAGTTACAGAGTAGGAAAAATATCTGCAAATCACATACAATAAAGGACTCATACCTAGGATGTATTAGTTATCTATTTCTACTTGCTAAATTGTTCTAATACTTAGCATCTTAAAACAATAAACCACAAAGTTTATGAGGGTCAGGAATCTGAAAATTGCTTTGCTGAGCACTTCTGGCTTGAAGGCCAAAGTCAACCTGTTGACCAAGGCTATAGTCATATGGAGCATTGTGTTAAAGCCAAAGCAAATTCAGGCAGAACAAAGGACAGATCATGTAAAACTTCATGAACCATCAGTTTATCGAAGATTTTATACAGCAATGTGGGTAACTCATGAAGAGCGTGAAGGGAGGAATTCCTCCTCCTCAAGAAGTTCTCACAAAGATATCTCAAAACTGCACCCCCATTAACTCCCTCCCAGAAGCCAGTTCTTAAATGGAAATCCCAGTGCTACAGGTGGGCTACCTCCCTATGAGTTATTGATTCTGGAGTTCCCAGAATTTCCCTGCACTCTTCAGACCATTGCCAGCCACCACTGTTGGTTGCACATCAAAACTGGACAGTAAATTCCTATTGCTGAAGATTCCACATGCCCTAACAACAGGACATAGAGAGATTAAACTGGGACTGTGCTGGAAGATCACTCCCTACTGGCTAGCATTCACAGTGGCAGACGGTGCTATACAAGCTGCTGCTGTAGAACTGTCACCAATGGTCCAGATCAACTCTGGGTCCTTAACATCACAATATCAACATGCTAGGCAAGATGTGCCTGCTGCTTTAGTAGTGGCATGGCCTTTATGGCTACAATGAATAACTTTAACTATTGCTTTAGCAATCCATTTTCCTTTCAAGTAATTCAGTTGGGTGGCAAAGCAAGTGGAATTACCATTGGACTTGATTATCTTTAACCCAGCTTTGCACATCAGTGTTCGTTAAATGAGTGCCCCTTTTGCTGTCAATTCTCCAGGGGCACCCATGCATAGCACTGAGTTGGGTAAAACCCTTGATGGTGGCATAACTTGTTGCTCACTTGCATGGAAATGCTTGTTGGGGGCTTGAAGCAGCATCTGGATAGGTGAGGGCATATCTATATCCCTGACTAACAGGCATAGGCTCCACATAGTCTACTTGGTAAAGTAATATTGGACAGGCTGCTTTGTATACTAATCCTAGTATAGCATCTATTAACTGAAGCCATAACCAAAAGCCTCACATGCTTGGACAGCATGTAGAATATCAGAGTATTTTACAGGAATGTCAGCACCTTTAGCTATTTTTCCAGCTTATGTTAGCTCCCCTGTACCCAGACTTTATAGGAACCCAGTAAGCAGCCTCTAGTGGTCTATGGGGTGCTACATGGAAGACTACAAGGAGCTCTGACTTCTGTTGAATTCTGCTATATATGAACTTCCACATCTGTTGTCCCCACAGTGACAGACCCAGCACTTGCCAACCTCTTTTTCCCATTGGGCAAGATCACTGAATGCAGCCCAGCTGTCACTACAGAATGTCCCAGACCACCTGTCCTGAGTCACTATTATCCATACTCCCTATCACTTGGCCAGCTGACTACTTTTCCCTTCTCCCATTTTTCCAACCACACATCTGTGTTTAGCTGAATTGTCACAGCCACCTATTTCTCTTTCCTGCCCTCACTTGTACCATCAGTGCACCAGGCATCTGCAGATGGATGGTGTCCCCCCAGTACTTTACCTGGTTTGGCTGTTAGTTCAATTACTGGGGGAGGTTCAGTGGCTTAACACAGGCCCCAGCAGAACTTGCAGGGCACTGGTGACAGGGCTTGTCAATATTATATTGTATTGCTACAAATATGCATACCACTTTTGTAGAGTATGATTCTGTGCCACTCTGGAAAGACTTTGGTCCAAAGAGTTTCAATCCAGCCCTTTCTTGGATAAGTTGTTTTTACCAATATAAAAGTAGAGCTGGTGATGGAGTCCATCTATTGCAATGTTTTATACACAGCTGATAATTGTTGTTTTAGTGTCATATATCAAGCTTCCTCCATAGTCCATGATTGGGACCAAAATCTGATTGTGGCTGTCTGCACAGGTTGCTCTGCCATAGCCCATAGCAGTAGTCCTCTGAACTTCAGATAATTTCTAATACAAAGGGGAACTGGGGCACTAGGGCACTGGGAGCACATAACTGGTTTCCTTGTTCCACTAGGATCTTGTTGTTGCCGTTAGGTGTTATTGAGTTGGGTTTGACTCATAGCAACCCTATGTACAACAAAACAAAACACTCCCTGGTTCTGAGCCAGGCACATGATCTTTTTTATGTATAAGACCATTGCTGCAGACATTGTGTTGACCCATCTGATTGACAGTCTTCCTTTTTTAGATAATTTGGCACTCTTCCAAACTTGATGTCCTTCTCCAGGGATTGGTCTTTTCTGACTATATGTCCAACATACATAAGACTCAGGTTAGCCATCCTTGCTTCACTCTGATTATACTTCTTCTAGGACAGATCTGTTGATTCTTTTGGCAGTCCATGGTATATTCAATATTTGCCTACAGCACATTAATTAAAAATAATCAATTATTTTCCTGTCTCTCTTATTCAATGTCCAGCTTTCATAATCATATGATGTGACTGAAAATACAATGGCATGACTCAGGTGCACCTTTGTCTTCAATGTAACATCTTTACTTTTCAACAATTTAAAGAGGTGTTTTGCAACAGCTTTTCCCAAGGCAATGTGTCTTTTGATTTCTTGACTGTTACTTCCATGGGTGTTGATTATAGAATCAAATAAAGCAAAATCTTGGACAACGTCAGTCTTTTCTCCATTTATCATGAAATTGCTTACTGACCCAGTTGTAAGGATTTCTGCTTTTTTTTTTTTTTCATACTGGGGCTTGAACCCAGGGCCTCCCGCTTGCATGCTCTGCAAGTGCTGGACCACTGAGCTGCACCCCCAACCCATATTTTATTTATTTATTTATTTATTTTACTTTTTGAGTCGGGTCTAGCTAAATTACGCAGACTGCCTCTGGTCTCGAACTTGCAATCCTCCTGCCTCTGCCTCCCAAACCGCTGGGATTACAGGCGTGCGCCACTGCGCCCGGCCGATTTCTGCTTTCTTGATGTTGAGTCTCAATCCATACTAAAGGCTGTGTTCTTTGATTTTCACCAGTAAATGTTTTAAATCTTCTTCATTTTCAGTAAGCCTAATTGTGTCATCTGTATAAAGCAGGTTGTTAATGAATCTTCTGCCAATCATGATGCTGTGTTCTTCTTCATAAAGTCCAGCTTCTCAGATTATTTGCTCAGTATAGAGACTGAAGAGGTACTGTGAAAGGATGCAGTCTTAACGTACACATTTTTCTACTTTAAACCGGGCAGTGATTCCTTGCTTTGCCTCCTAGTCCATGTATAGATTACTCATGAGTACAATTAAGTGCTCTGGTACTTTCATGCTTTGCAATGTTATCCATAATTCATTATGATCCACATAGTCAAGTGCCTCTGCATATTTAATAAAACACAGATAGGCATCTTTTTGGTATTCTTTGCTTTTGGCTAATATCCATCTGACATCAGCAATGATGTCCCTAGTTCCACACCCTCTTCTGAATCCTGATTGATGTTCCTGGCATTTCCTTGTCTATATACTGCTACAGTCACTTTTCAATGATCTTTAGCAAGTCATTGCTTGCATATGATATTAATGATATTATTTGATAATTTCCAAATTTGGCTGGATCTCCATTCTTGGGAATAGGCATAAATATTGATCTCTTCTAGTCAGATAGGTAGCTGTTTTCCAAATCTCTTGGCATAAATAAGTTAGCACCTCTAGTGCTGCATCAGTTTGTTCAAATATCTCTACGGGTATTCCACAATTCCTGGAGTCTTATGTTTTGCCAATAACTTCAAGGCAGTTTCCACTTCTTTCAGTACCATTAGATCCTGATCATATGCAACCTCTTGAAATGATTGATCATCCACCAATTATTTTTGTTATAATGATTTTGTGTATTCCTTCCACCTTCTTTTGATTTTTCTTGCATTATTTAGGATTTTCCCTGTAGAATCCTTCACTATTGCCACTGGAGGCTTGAGTTTTTTCTTCAATTCCTTAACCTTGAGAAAACCAGATCATTTCTTCCCCTTTGCTTTTCTATCTCCACATCTTTGCACATGTCATTATAACATTTGATATTTTTCTTCTCGAGCTGCCCTTTGAAATCTTCTGTTTAGTTCCTTAACTTCATCATATTTAAGCGCATATTCAATGGCATATTTCAACACCTCTTTTGACAAGTAATTTGGTTTTTTCTTTGTTTCCTCTTTTTTTAAAAAAAATAATAACTTTTTGCTTTCCTCATAAATTATGTCTTTGATGTCATACCGCAGCTTGTCTGGTCTTCTATCTAACACATCAAATATGTTCTTGAGGTGGTCTCTGAACTCAGATTGGATATACTCAAGGTCATACCTTGGTTCTTGTACACTCGTTCTAATTGTCCTCAGTTTCAGTCTGTACCTGCATATGAGCCGTTGATGTCTGATCCATAAGCAGCACCTAGTCTTGTTCTGACTTTTGATATTGAGCTTTTCCATTGTCTCTTTCCACAAATGTGATCAATTTGGTTCCTGTATGTCTCTTCTGGTGAATTCCATGTATATAGTTGCCATTTATGTTGGTGAAAAAATATATTTGCAGTGAAAAGTCCATTGGTCTGACAAACTTGTATCATGCGATCTCCAGCATCAATTCTGTCACCAAGGCCATATTTTCCAACTACTGAGGCTTCTTATTTGTTTCCAAATTTTGCATTCCAGTCACCAGTAATTATCAGTACACCTTGACTGCATGTTCAATCTACTAGGATCTTAGCTTGCTCAAAAGTTTCTTGAGTCCTTTGGTCCCAACCCCTTTGGAACTCCTTTTTACCAGCTTGTACAAAGGATGGGCAACTTGAGCAAGATGGGGTAAGGAAACACACCAAAACCCCAGGAACTTTAAAAATACCTGAAACTGTTTTACATTTATAGGCACACAGTGCTTTAAGATTGTTGAAATAAGCTTGTTAGGTATCATACTTGTCTTACCAGACCATAAAACTACCCCAAATTTCACAGCTGTACTTAGTCCCTGTGTCTTATTTGGATTGATTCCCCATCATCTCTATTTTAAGTGCACTTGCCTGTACTTCAGGTAACTTTCTAGGCATGTAAAACACTTATGGTTTAACACTGTACCATCTGTGTAAGGAAAACATTTTTGCAGAATGTGGGCAGGATAGCAAAGCAAAGTCTCAGGCTCCCATCCAATGGCAAATAGTTGGACTGTGGAGGTAACCTTGGGGAAGTACTCTGAAGGTCATCTGCTATGCATTCTACATAAATGTGAACTGGTCTTTAGAACCAGCAGCTAAAGAGATACAGAAAAAACAAGTGTTAGCAAGGTACCATACAGCACGGAAAAAATCAGTCCAGCATGGTTCCTCTGGTCCTCCTGCCTGGCCATCACCAATAGACAACCTTGGCCACCCCAGCAAAGGAGTGGTTGGGGCAGTTCCTTCCATGGGGTCTCTCTTTTCTTTAGTACGGGACATGGTAAGAATCATTTATCCTCCTTGTCATCTACCCCCTCAGAGAATTGTTAGTTGGACTTTAAAGCATTCCAGAGCCTCACAAGTATTTAGGTTTCTATTAATCATTTCTTTGGGGACCCCAGCTGAAGTCTTACCAGAATTGCCTTTGAGTGATACAAATAGGCCCCATCTGTTTTTTTTTTTCCTTATCTTCTCCTGATTGATTTAACATTTTATGGACTCAACATGGCAATCTAAGTCACTCAAATCTGCCAAAGCCTCTCCTACCTTATAAAGATCATCTCCTAACAGAAGACTTAACATGGGTACTAGAGTTCCATACCAGTCTTTGGAGCCCTGCTGGATTAGTCTTTTGTGCAGTTGTCCAGTAAATAGAGTCCTTCCTGGCGAGTGGAATGGGGCATTGAATGTTGCCTCTTTCATGTCCAGCTCCCTTGGTAATGCTTGCCCTTCCTCTACCATATTACATTTCCCGGTACTCATGGGGGCTTTGGCTGATGACACCCATGTGTCCCTAGTGGCTCCTATGAACCAGTCCATCAGGAATGGGTTTCCCTTATAATGTCACCCATTATGCAGTCTCTGCCTCAAAGAGGGGTGAATAATTACGTGGCTCAGCTTCTCCACCTCACTGGCACTGATACTGATCCCATCTGCCCCCATGTCCCACAGCCTTACAAGGCAGGCTGTGAGGCTATTTTACTGCCTTTTAAAAAGTCTTTCCCACATCAACCAGTTCAAAGGCAAAGTGCTGTTTCATTACCATAGTCTTTTGCATTGGACCATTGTTAAAGCAAAGCCCCCATCTGCACACTGGATTTTCCTTCCTTCTGTATTAAAGGCCAGAACTGAGGAACATCTTCCACTACTTCAACTCTATCTTCTCCCTTTTTATTGTCTGAATCCTCCCACAGATTCCAAGCCTTTGGGTTCCAGGATGGTCTCCTCAGTACAGATGTAATGCATACCTTCTTATCCTAATGACCTGCCCCCCACAGCCAGAGGAAACAACAAACTAACATCTCCATCTCACCCTCCTTTCTAATCCACCTTCTCTGCCAAATTGGAGGCTAATACAGAGAACATTATCTATATGTCTCTCTCCAGTTGTAATTCTTCCCTTAGGCTGGTAAATTCCTTCTGAGCAGATAACTCAGCCGCAGCAGCATGCCTAACTGTCCAAAGCAGGGGCCACACAAATGTGGCTATAGATTTCTTGCAACCTTGTCTCATGCAGGCTACTTTTAGAGATTACAATATATCCTCCAGCCCCTCAGCTGTTTTTGAAGCATCACCATATTCAGGGCACAAGCAACATTCATCAATAAGTCGTGCTATTTGGGAAAAGAACTGGGAAAAGAACCTGTCAGCCAACTTTCATGAAACCAATCAGTCATTGAAAACCCTATGAATGACAAAGAAGCACTGGTATAATGCTGGGCATGGCACGGTGTTGGGAGTGTTTCCATCTGTTGTACATAGGGTGGCTTTGAGTAGGACCTGACTCAAAAACATCTAACTACAACAACAACAACAAATAATAATAATAATAATAATAATAATAATAATAATAATAATAATTTGATGCCCTAAGGAAGAAGGAGGCCTTCCTGGGACTGCCTCTGCAAGCTTATTACCCTCAGTCAATTTGAACTCAGCTGTGCATCTGAGCACTCACAGAACACACCATGTAAAAATCATTAGGTTGCATATTTATAGTGGGTGAACTTTTTGGACTATAAAATATATGTCAAAAAGAATGAAATATTTTTAAATGAATAGAAAAAAGCAAAAGACAGTGATTTATTGAAGCAGCTGATGATATTAAAGTAAGCACTGATTAGTAAGGAACTCTTATTTGGGATTTTGACTCTTGAGGAATTACTGTTTCCCCTCAATCAATTGGTTGAATGTTTTGACTTCAATCAATAACATTTTATATTTACATATAGTTTTTCTTCTGGTAATCTTAAATAAGTTTTTATTATATCAGGTTGCAGAAATAAACAGTACTGTTGTACATGGTGTAAAATTTCTTAACTCAAAGGAAAGGCAAGACAAAAGCCTTTCTATGAATACCTCCATTGGAGGAGTTATGAACATGTGGACAGAAATGCTAGAATCAGATTTCTGACTGCTTCATCCCATCAGACACATAAAACTGCGATTAATTACTAAGAATAGTAACAAAACCCCACTCATCAATTATTTTTTGCTCATAAATATATAGTAAGTTTTTTTTAATCATTTCCCTTGCCTGCCTAATGGTAACCCAGAGCTCTGAAAACTTTGTGTTGTCTCTAAGCACATAAACTAATATACATAGACTTAGTCACTTAAGAGCTTGCCCAGTTGATATATATTTATTTTGGAAATATTCAGTGTTATTTTACTATCTGTCTCTTTGTTAGCAATGACTCCTTAATTTATTCTGATTAGTCTTAAAGTTATGAATGAGTCAGCTGGCTGAATTGTGTGAAATGGTGGGTGGTACCGCAGGCAGCCTGATGTTGGCATATTTAACTATAGATGTTAATGTCTCATTGTGGATATTCCCATGATGACATTCATTCTGCTTTTACTTTATGCCTTGAGGTCTCCTCTGTTTGGCAGTATGATGTCTGTGGGTTGCTTTAAGATAAAAAGTTTATCCAAGGAGAAGGTATTATTCTAGTATAGAAACATCTACTGAAAGATTACTAAATAATGTAGACAGGAGTGAGGGCCCTAATAGGCCATGACAACATGATCTCACCTTCAAGTATAGAAATGTAAGAACCGGTGCCTACTTCTAAATATTTCCTTCAAATAAGTGAAAAAAGCTTTATTATATAGCTGATTTCTTTCTTTCTTTTCTTTTCTTTTTTTTTTTATGGTTCTGGGGATTGAACCCAGGGCCTCGCACCTTCATGCTCTGCAAGTGCTGGACCACTGAGCTGTACCCCCAGCCCTTTCTTTTTACTTTTTTGAGACAGGGTATCGCTAAATTACGCAGACTGTCTCTGGTCTCAAACTTACTATCCTCCTACCTCCCCCTCCCGAACCGCTAGGATTGCAGGCATGCGCCACCACACCCGGCTAGCTCATTTATTCCTTGTTACTATTTTTTTACCTAAATTTTTCTGCTCTTATTTTTACGATTGAGGAGTTTTCAAAATCTCTTAGCATCAGCGGTCATGAAATTCATAAAACCTAGATTTGTTTTTCCTATGTATTCATTCCCCCACACGTCTGTCATCTTGTCATGCTGTGGGGGCTTGTATGTTGCTGTGATACTGAAAGCTATACCACCAGTATTTCGGATACCAGCAGGGCCACCCATAGTGGAGAGGTTTCAGCTGAGCTTCCAATCTAAGACAGACTAGGGAGAAGGACCAGCAGTCCAATCCCCATACAATTAGCCATTGAAGACCCTATGAATAGCAGAAAAGCACTTCCAAATATAGTGCCAGGAAATGAGCCCCTCAAAGTAGAATTGACCTTAATGATGGAAATGGAGTAGAGCCCCTGAGACCTCTGTTTGCAAATGTGATATTACTCAAAATGAAAAGAAACAGTGCCAGCAACCATGGGCTCAAACATTAAAAAAAAAAAAAAAAAGTCAGTGTTGGGTAGTGTTTCGTTCTGCTAAACATGAAGTGGCTATGAATCAGATCTGACTCGATCTAACAACACAACAATGTATTCATTACATTGACAAAAAATCAGGAACAAAAGAGATATTTCCCGGGGAAATTAATTTGAGAGGCATCTATCAGTGTTTATATCTCACTATTCTTTGTCAAGTAGAGTTTAGAGGCAGAGATGATTTCTTCCATTCTATTGGTAGCCATAAAAACTTAAAGATATATCCATTTCTAGTAAAGTCAGCATAATTCTTGAAACACGAATAAAGATACTACTCCTTCATTTGACTAGGCTCTGTTGGTCTGACTCATTAATAGTTTCTTTGAATTTTGAAGTTCTTACCAAAGCAACTTTTATCCTTTAAAAAGAATAAATCCTGAATTTAATGACAGATTAGAATAATTTCTCTTACAAAATGATGTTTTAAAAATTTCCATGTAATTAGAATCAGATAAAATGTATGCTCTGAAACCATTTTCAAGGGTGGTATTAAAATAAAGCCTAACAACATCAGGATTTTACGTTTGACCTAATTCTCAGAGAATTTTGGGATTTTTGTTTTACTTTGTTTTGTATCCATAATCCAGCATTTGAAACAATCCCACAAATAAGCTCTGGTTTTCAGAAGACAGCAG
This sequence comes from Pedetes capensis, assembly GCA_007922755.1. Lineage (NCBI taxonomy): Eukaryota > Metazoa > Chordata > Mammalia > Rodentia > Pedetidae > Pedetes > Pedetes capensis. The sequence goes on along the minus strand of VMDO01020398.1, from coordinate 27,021 downwards.
CCCAGGTAGAGGCAAATCTTTTTCTTAAGAAGTAACTAGAAGTGAGGGAGATCAACAAAAACTGAGAAAACTCTTGTTTTCTTTCTCTTATTGCCTCAGCTTGTCAAGGATAGCTCCTTACTAGAATTCACCAGCTGAGTCCAGTATTTCATTTGCTAGTTATTAGCAGAATAACTAGTCAGGAAAAAAAAAAAAAAAAACAAAAAAAAACCAGATATTATACAAATGTAATATTGCATCTAGAAAGCCAGAATAAGAAGTTGTGCCAGAAAGAACTCTGAAGGGTGTCAGGAAATCTGGATTTCCATTTGATTTCCAGTGAAACAAATTGTATGATTCAGAAAAACTTCATCTCCTTATCGTAAATTAACAGGACTGACTACACAGAACCCAAGGAAACAAAGCTCTAAAACACTTTATTGGAACTCAAAATGTGAATAAATATACAGTAAGTAAGTGGGCTGAAAACTCATCTTTGTAGGGAGAAATTGGGAGGAAATTGGCAAAAACCACAAAACTGGGAAAACAGCTTTTGAAGATCTGGTTTGCAAATTAGAAATCTAGGGAAAATGAAAGTAACTTGGTAGGACATTTGTACAAAGCCCTTCACAAATCCCCTGAACCTGACTGGACAATTGGACTTAAAGCTGATTTGCTCAGGCCATTCCTTGGGTGAGCTATATAGGGAGCTGCACTGCAGCGACTCGCCCTTTTCTTGCCTGGACCTTCGACCACCAACAAGGAAAGACCCTCTTTTTTGTGCCTGTACCACGGATGAGGAAACAGCTCTCTCCTTTCTCTTGCCTGGACCTTTGGTGAGGAAAGAACACTCTCCCCTCTACGACCATCAAGAAGAAAAGAACTCGCTCTCCGCTGAGACCACCAACATGGAAGCATCTGCCCTTGAGGCTGTATAGGAGCTGCTAGCACTTAAAGCTGTACACCTTGGGTTTTCTCTCCGCCCTGAAAAAGGGCAGAGAAATAAAGAGCTGTTTGTCCCCACAAGGCAAAGGTGCCCAAGGCTTTTCCTTTCTCCCATCTCTGCCGGCATCCCGAGGGCCGCAGGAGTCTGTGCCCCTCACCCGAGGGTCCCGAGGGAATTGTGTTTAGTATCTGTATGCTTGGCGGTGCCACCTCTCTAAACTTCCAAGCTGGCCTGGGAGGCGCGCGCCCCACACATCTTCAGATTTTAGAAACTGGATTTCCAATACCAGAGCTGTCCATAAAATCACCAGTTTACTGGAGAAGGTTAAAATAAGGAAGGTGCAAATAGAACGATGTGAAAATTTCTCACTAGTAAACCCTTGTCATACATGAGCTGAATTTTTGCATTTTCCACATCTCAGCTTTTGGTCAACTGGGAAAACAATAGTCAAAAAGGGCATATTGCTTAGATTCTGGCACCCTTTTAATTAAAAGGAGCAATGGGAAAATGAATTTTAGAATTGGGACAAACATGTTAACTTTCATTTTGCCCTTTCTCCCTTCCCCCAGCCAAGCTGCACCAAACATTTTTTTCCCCCAGTTATAAGCAACAAATTGTAGCTATTTCAATTTAGGTGAATGTCACTGAGTGGCATTTCATGAGAAAGATACAGGAGACTGAACCCAAAGGTCTTAGCTAACATGAGTCTTTAATGTTTTCCTTAACCTTATTCCAATTGTCTCAGTTTAAAAGCCAGATAGCCAAATGGCAAGAGTATGAGTAATTGCTTGAAATAGCCAGTGGCTAAAAACTAGAGGAGCCATCTTTGCTTTGTGGTTCTGACATGAGAATCTCTCCTGTTAAGGGCTGTCTTGATAGCCATTGCCAGATCTTGTGCCTAGCACTCTGCCTGGTGTATAGCAGGCACCTAGTGAATGTTGGATTGATGAAGAGCCCAAGCAGATCTTATCTCTGTCACCTCCATCCCTGCTGTCTGAGAAAGGGGTTACTTGTGTAATTGGCAAACAAAGGTTTCAGGAAGCGTTTATTTTACCCAATACTATGTTTTTCCAGGGTTCCTATCAGCTCTGATGAAAATGTTGCCCTATACACCTTCCCTGACTGTATATTCGCCAAATTTCAACATCACAAATATTATAGAGGAGATAAAACATTTAAAGTAATAAGTCCTCTGACCAGAATATCTCTTATCTGATCTAAATCATGGGCTAAATAATCAAACCCCAGCATCCATGGGATTTTTAAATTGGGGGCTGGCAGTGATGAATACTTTGTGATTTTTGTCTTTTCCTGAAGCTGAAAAACATTTATGCATAGGTACAAATAAATACTCAATATATACTTGATGGGTAAGTGACTTAGCATGTGCACTGAAAGCTGTTTAAGGAAAGATTTTATAGTAAAATTTTATTGGTTCTCAAAAAGCCTAATGTTTACATAGTTTGTTCAAACTTATCTGTATTCTCAAACTGATGCTGTTTTCCTTCATGCCATATCAGATAAAATTTTGTAAATATATCTTTAAAGGAAGAATTTCTTGTTAAACATGAAAATAAGAATCAGAGAGAAAGAGGTGGAGTTTCCTCATTGAAATTAGCTGGCAACATGCTGTGTCCATTATGAACCCTACTTTTCAGTAAAGTGGAGACTGCCAGAATACTGCACCACGTGACATTTCGCTGAAGATCAAAGCAACGTATGCTGCTTTACCAGACTTTATGTTCTGTGTTTTCATTTCCTGCCGGTGGTGAGCTCCTGAATTGTAGTAATTACCAAAGTCTCTGATTGGAGGCAATTTGTTTCCTTCCTGACACTGAAAATGCCAAAAAGCAAGCTACCTCTCAATGGCCCGAACTTTATAGCTCATTTGTAGCTGTTTTAGTTAGTTCTATGGTGAGAAGAATTGGAAGGTTTTGTTTTACAGATTCTTTGAAGTTTCTTGCTGGCGCTTATTTTTAAATACTCTAATAAGTTTGTTTTATATTCCTAAGCAAATCATTTGGGTCACTCTTAATTCTTACTTGCCAGTTTTTAATTAATTAGACCTGGCAGTTACTATTACAAGGAAAATTATATATCTGATCCTTTTTTTTCCTTTTATGTCATACTAGGGGTTGAACTCAGGGCCTCACACATGTTAGACAAGTGTTCCACCACTGAGCTGCACCCTCAGATCCTTTTATAAATTTTTTACTTTTTTGTTTTGAGGCAGAGTCTTGCTAAGTTGTGCAGGCTACCTTTGGTCTTGAATTCATGATCCTCTCCTCTCAGCCTCCTAAGTCACTGGGAATAGAGAGCACCATGGCATCCAGCTGTCCATTATATTTTTATGTAAAACTTTGTTTTACTCTTCCATGATCTCCTAATTAAATTATAGAATTAGAATTAGGCATAAAACCACTTTTATGTTGAGTAAGTTAAAAAAAAGCAGGTATGAATAAAATACACTCTTGTTTTTAATATAGTGATCATCTATGTATGATTTTTACCTTAAGCAACTCCACATATAAAATTCCTAGGATTGATAGCGAGTTGAGAAGATCCAATTGTCACATTTTCAGCAGATATTCTAAGTAAATATAATAGTAATTAATATTAATATCAATATGCCAAAGAATAACTAAAATAGAAAAGGCAAACATTAAATAGAGTTTAAATAAAGAACTATAATCTCAGTATTGTAAATCTTCAGACTGGAAGGAAACCTAAAAAATAGCCTTTTAGTCCAACTCCTAAAGTTGAAGTTGAGAAACTTTAATTTCAGAGGAATGAATTCTATCAGGCTAAATTGACATTTAGTGCATGAGATGAGGCAGTAATCTGTCCTTTCTACTTTTAATTCACTATATTTATTATTGTTTCTCTATATACTAGCTGAAAAACAAAAGTGACTATATGTTTTGAACTATGTATATAATTATTAATTTAAATAGTCTCAAGGTAAACCTGGATATACAGAATTACACTTGAAAATATTTGTCGACTGCTTGCTACACATCTTGTAGGTCATGTTGAATTATTAATTGCTTATTCAATATTTATTTATTTTGTATAAGCATAATCATAATAAAAGAACAACTAGAAAAGAAAAATAAAAAGATGACTGACAATATTCTTCATAATAACATAATTTTAGTTTTTATTTCTAGTACTTTTCCATGCTTACATATTTTTGAAAGTTGTAATGATAAACATTTAATTAACATTATACCAAGAGTTTGTTGTGTTATTACATAATGTTCATAATGATTACTTCAGCAACTACATAATATTTCATTGACTTACTTTGATATTTATCCAACCATTTCCCTCTTATTGAGCAACTAGCTCATATCTGACATCAGTATAAATAAAACTCCTGTGAATTTTGTAGTACACATTCCTTTCTTATATTGTTTTTCTTCCAGTTATTTTTCTGTGAATAAATTATGTTGCTGAGTTTTAACTGGATATGAATATGTAGGTATCAATAGGGCTCATAGCACATTTTGCTAAATTGTATTACAAAGAGATTATATCCTGTAAGAAAATAAGAAAGTCAATGGGCTGCTGTGATTAAACAACATAGTCCCACTTTCATCTGAAGTGGACCATGAAAACAACAGAGAAGCCATAGGTCTGACTGGCTTTGTGTGTAGAGGATGTTAAAAGTCTACAAGATGACTTATAAGATATTCCCACAAAGACCCCCTGGTAGTCTTTCCTGCGATTTCAAAGAATACATTTCTCAGTTAATGTCTTCTTATGGAGTTAGGTTAATAAAGGTAAGGCATTTCTAGACTCAAGAAAGGTAAAATATTCACATGCTAACACACACATGATCTATTTTATATGTTTAATTCTCATTGTCAATCATAAACTCTAGGACAGAAAAGATTCAATCTTTCAAATAAACATTAAGAAGGAAGAGGTTGGTAACGTGATACTACTGAGTGAAAGAAAATAGAGAACTGAACTTAAATCTCTCATTCATCATAAACATGTTCCCTATTCAAAAGTTATAGCAGGTAATGAAAAGCCATAGCTTTTCAGAAGCTCCTTAAGACTCAGACCCAGAATTCACAAGATTATGCTGATTTACTTGCTTGTTTTCCCCAAAAGTTCTTTTCTTGGTAGATAGATGATTGATTGATACATAGATAGATAGATAGATAGATAGATAGATAGATAGACAGATAGATAGATGATAGAGCGAGTTAGCTTCCTTTTATTGCAAAGCTGTTATGTCCCAGCCACTTCGGTGCTTTTGTTTGGGATCCCTCAGTTAGTCTGCACAATTCTGTGTGGTATCATTTATTCTTCTCATTTAATATACATGTAATTCAAGTCCAAGAAAGTCTAAATATTTTGCATAAAATCACAAGTCCTGAGTTGCAAGGCAGCAGAGAAAGATCTACCCTTCTCTGAATGACTGTTATTTGAATTACCTCTCAGTCCAACACTGTCACAGTTTGAGAGGACATTTCTACCATAATATGTTAACAGCCTTTCTGGAGTGTTTGAATTATACTGTCATTTTTCTATTCATCACATTCAAAAAAACCTTTTTAGTTAATTCCCAGAATGTCAATCATATTCGACATTTACTCTACTGTTAAATGTGTTTCCAAGAAAATACGAATGGGAACCAAAATGGTGACCCAAAATGAACCCTGTAACATTTTATGAAATGTTATAATATTTTGCACTCAATCCTCATGAGTAATGTGTACTAAAGTCACAACAGATATTCGAAATCAGCAGTTGTGTTGCCAGTGGAATCTCAACAATACTAATTCAGATTTAACAACCACTCTGATTCATCTCTTTAGATTCAGATCCCATAAAAACAAAGGATGAAGTCTGATGACTTTTACTGAAATGTCTCTAAACATAATTCCTTAAAAGTAATTAAATCTGATAAAATATTTGGGCCTGAAAACTTTTGGAGAAGAAAATTATGTAACAAGAATGTACCTGTGTCATAACCAAAGCAACAGCAGCTTCCAAGTAATTAAGTTAATCTTGAAGGAAATAATTTACAATTACTCTCAAGAATGTGAGTACGTGGTGTTGGTTGGAATGATCTTGTAATAGAGTTGTAAAATAACCTTTTCACTACAAAAATTTTACCAAAGAAAAGACTGGGCGAATTCTAAATTTCTTTAAATTTATAAAAGAATTTCACAACAAGTCAAATATCAAGGGAAAACACTTGCATTAATTGCAAGTTTAATTATATTATTAGTGAATGCTTAGGATAAAAAAATTCATACTAGAAATCAGAAGGAAACTATTTTCAGTCTATAATATGTAGAAAGATATTGACTATAAATAGATCTTGAATTTTTTAACTGCAAAGAAAGAAATTTTACTACATACTCAGCCTGACTTTTTATAGGTCATTAAATTCTATATACTTATACAGTTAGAAATATAGTTATATGACAAGCTAAGTCCTATGAAGCGGAAAGAACATGATTCCATGTAAGTGCACACGGCCCTCAAAATCTGCTTGTAAATGGTTTGGCTCTTAAAACATAATTTCTCATAGAAAATATTTCAAATTATAGCCTCTCCCCACCTGAAACCTATTGAATGTAATTAAGTTGAACTGTAGTTATTATACTTGAGACAGAGCTCAGCGTTCAGTGAGGAAGAGGGCAGAGAATACATGTTTATTTCTCTTTTTTTGGCTACAAGAGTGGCTATGTATAACATTTGGCACAAGCAGTATATGTGGGTATTTCTACTTTATGTTTATTCCCGTCTCACCTGAATATTGCCCTCTAATCAATTATTTTGGCGTGTTATACTTATTTCCTGTCTTAAACTATGCCTATTGGCACACTATCCATTTACTTCTCAAAGTGCTCTGTACCTCAAAATTATCTTCCACTGTGTTTATCCCACTTACTGTACTTTGTACACAAAAGGCACTCAGAAATCATTCATTGAAAGAATGAATGAAAGAAACATAGAAAATAAAAGATATGGCCCTAACTGATCCTTCATTTTATAGTCTCTTTATTTTCTCTGTGTTGTTTGTTGTTAGGTGCCACCAAGTCCAGTCTGATCCATAGCAACTCATAGGGTTTTCAATGGCTGATTGTTTCAGGATTGCTTTATGAGTGGATTGCCACATCCTTCTCCTGTTTTTGTGGTTCTGGGGATCGAACCTGGGTCCTTCAGAGAGTATGGAGCAGCATTCTTCCAACTGAGCTAAACCTCAGCCCTGAGTCAAATGAGTGTGGTAAAATTGGAGTATGAGGGAAGCAGTACAGATATTGGATGGATATTTTTAGATTCAGTGATGAAAGGTTTGCTTTACTTTTAAATGATGGAAATAATGAGGCTGTATGGCTCCAAAAACCTTTATGCATCACCATGAAGCAAGAGAAGCATGCCATTGACATGTGGTACAACAGTCTAAGACTTGCTTTACATGTGTTCTAAACAGTGATGGGACCCTAAAGCAGTCCTATCCAGCATGTTGTTGTTGTTGTTGTTGTTGTTGTTGTTGTTGTTGTTAGGTGTCATCGAGTCTGTGTCCGACTCATACTGACCCTACGTACAACAGAAGAAACACTTGTGCTTCTCTGCTATTCATAGAGTTTTCAATGGCTGATTGTTTTTTGGGGGTGGGTTGCCAGGTCCTTCTCCCAATCCAGCATGAAGAGAGGCATGATAAAATGATGCAGCTGCTGTGTTCTTACTGGGCGACTGCAGTTCACAGCCGACAATGCCCAATGTTTAGTGTGGCTCCCCTGGTAATTCATGGGTGAGGTGCCTCCTTAGCCTTTTTCTGTCCTGCATACCTATTCCATTGCTAAACTGCGTCTAGTTAGAATGCCCACGGACATGCTCTTGTATGGTCAAAAAAGGAGACACAGTCTCAGTACAGACCTCACTCAAGGCCTGACATGGGCACATGGCAGGCTACTGGCCAAAATGTGCCCACTAAGCCCCTAACAAATGAATCATGAATCTGGGTGACTGGAGAGACAAATGTTTACTGTGGAACAGTAACAAAATGTCTGGGCTTTTTGCCATTTAGGAAAAGAAAAAAAGCATATGAAATTTCTTATCCTTCCTGGATAGAGCTTTGAGAAGGTATAGTACACTCAGCTCGGTCGTTTGAGGAACATATTAACCAGAAAGAGAGAGGCAAACGAGAGAGAGAGAGAGAGAGAGAGAGAGAGAGAGAGAGAGAGAGTCATCTTGTGATAGGGCATGTACCAGAGTGTGTGTGTGTGTGTGTGTAGGTAGGTGGGTGGGTGGGTGGGTGTGGGTGTGGATGTGGCGATTTACTATCTTATCATGACAGATTTGGTTTACTATAAAACAAAGTAGGATGGTGGTATTATAATTTGCTCTTTCTTCTCACATCCACTTATTATTTAAGGCTACAGAGCAAGAAGTATATGTTTTAGTTCCTGAACAGAAAGGATGAGGCAGACTGATATAATGCTTATGAAGATGGGCCTTTACTCTGCTCACTATCAATTCTAGGTTTGCCACTAGCTGCCTTTGGCAAGTTACTTAGTCTCTGCCTTCCTGGTCATTGCAATTAGACAACATGTTTAGATGTGTTAAGAACTTAGAACAGTGCCTAAAATAGAGTAATTTCTGAATAAGTGTTACTTGAAGATATATTATTTAATGATACTATTTCTAAAATTAGAATTAGGATAAAATTCTAACAGTAGCATTACAGCTAATGAGCCCACAATATCCACCAGTAGACTATGACCTTCTGGAGTGGGTTAATTTGTTTATCTAACAAAAGTTATCCAGGTAGTGTATTTAAAATTAACTGATTGTCTATGATTCACCATTTCCTGACTTGATAACTAATTCAAATGCTTTGTTTTATCTGCCTTTCTCGCTGTACCTGGTGAATTTCAGAAAATAGAAGTAAAACAAAGGAGAGCTCCAAAATGGAAATTTAGCATAGAAATATAATACATTCCAGAGGGGGAAAATGAAAAATTTGTATATGAATAGTTTATTGCTGACATTCTATGGTACATATGTATATATGTACATATATATAGCTGAACCCAATTTCTGAGAACTAGAATATGTAACTTAGATGTACTCATTTTTCCTTTTGGCCAGCAGAATGCTTTTCCTTCCACTGCGGTTTGCTTTTATTTGGCTCTCTGGAAACCTGACAGATTATGTGATGATCCAGTATTCAAGAAGCAAAAACTTTAGAGCTTTCCTAGTACCTTCATTCAAATATTCAGAGAGAATCTGAGAACATTAAATTATTTTCAGTTATTCTGGAAATGCACCAGGAGGTTTCCTAGTGTGCAGTGGAGTAGAAGTGATTTATTCAATGAGAAAGTGGACCATTGGGCAGTGGAAAGTTGACAGCTAAATACAAAGTTTGCAGTTGGTATTCATCACTCCATGTAAAAGAGATTTAGCAGGAAAGTAGAGAAATTGAGCTGATTTGAGCTGCTTATAACACAAAGTTCTGACACTCATTCTACAAGACTATGATACCTAGTTTTCCAACTTCAAGGGGAAGGAAAGAAAAGACATAAAATTTCAGACACTTACTTCACAGAAGACCTATTTTGGGTGTTCTAAAAATATCAGTAGGACTTCATGTAAAATTTCCTTATAAGTTTCCCTTCAGAACTTCTTCAGAACTTCGCTCAGTAATAGTGCAAACTGGAGAACAGAAAGATACAAAAGGAGAGAGGTAGCAGTTGCTTATATCAAAACACCTCAATAATTTATCTGTATACTCTAATACATACCTGAAATCTTAAAGAAATTAGTTCTTATTTATAAAATAAATCACACTTTGAATGAGAACAATCAACAAAATGGCAGAAAAGGAAGCCCTGGGTCCTTCTTCCCCAAAGGAGACACTGATTCAAAAACAGTACATGGATAAAATTCCTTTGTGATAAATCTAGAAGCAAGTTAAGAAGTTCCTGTGTCTTCAGTGAGCTGAAATCAGCTGCATTAAAGTCAGTAGAAAAATTCCTGATCTTCATTTTCCTGAGCCCTTTGTCTTATAAAATGTGTAGCATTTGGGAGGAAATTCTCCCTTTTTCCCTGGGAAAGGAAAGAAAAGCCTGGAAAACATGTCTTATATTCAGCCTTTAAGAGAGGACCACTGGTCTGAATGGAATCTATCTTGCTTGAGTTTAACTGATAAAAAAGTTTACCAGCTTGAGGAGCACTGAAAATAAAGGTGATATTTTCAACCAGCCAGATCTGGCTAACCATTGTTCCTCCCTTCAGTTTAGCATGGAGCATATGAAGATGGGACAGGTTTCTGTCTTAGAGCACCAGTGGAACCTGGCATATTCTAGATGGCCAGAAGCCTCTGAAAGCAAAAGAAAGCTGGACATTTGCTGTTCCTCCAGGGAACTAGTGACACATTAGGACAAGGCCAATGCAGCTTAGGTGCTTTTTCCTTAAAGACAGAAAGGAAAAGCAGGGTATATGTATTCCAGCTCTTCCAAGTGCTTCCTATGTACTGGTTTCTGTCTCACCTAACTTGTTGTATTGATGAGACGTGTCATCCTATAGGTGCCTGGGAGCCACTGAGAACCAAAAAATCTGCGTAGTGAGCTGCTGCATTAAAGGAACTGTACTACAGCAGACAAAAGATAGCACAGTTCAGAGGCATTCTTCTTGGGGTGGGGATGGAAGGATAAAACACACAGCTGATATTCTGGCTTTTGAGGGAGGGAGCTGCCAGAGTTACTTGTTTCTGTCTCACATGTCTCAGAACACTAGATATCTGGGGACTGCTAAGAAAGAACAAAAAAAGATCTGGGAAACTTGCTGGTCTTAGGGAAGACCTATGGTCCAGCAGAGGAAAATCAGCTCAGCAGCTTTCCCCTTGGAGACAGGACGGAGAGAGAAGAGTGGATCATGGCTCCAACATTCTGGCTTCTTAGGGGGATGCTTGAGAGGGTGATTTCTTTCTCATCAGTCATAGAGCATCAGTTGGGGATTAGTATAATCTAGATATCTGAGTGGCTAAATGAGAAGGAAAAAGATACAGGAGTTTTACAGCAGCAACAAAGAATACAGTACCACAGACAGATACCAAAGTGAGTTAGAGATTATGGGTCCTGAAAAAAGGAATTGAAAAAAAAATTCTCAGGAATTTACATGCATGAATTCAGAGAAGATGTTTGAGAGGGCCCCAGAATATCTAGCTAGGATGACTGAAGAAGATATTTCCCTTATGAAACAAATCCATAAAGACTGGGAAAGGTGACTATTTTTTTTTTAATTCATGAGTTCCAACACAAAGTAAGACAGCACAAGAAGAAATAGAGAAACTTGCCAACCAGAGGAATAAAATAAATCTTCAGAAACAGACAGTAAAAAAAGAGAAATATATTGATTACCTATGAAAGAATTTAGAATGACCATCCAAGAAATAGTTAGTGATATTAAGGTAAATGATGTGTGAACAAAATTAGAATATCAGTAAAGAGATGTTGTTATTGTTGCTATGTGCCATGAAGTTGGGTCTAATTCATAACAAACCTATGTACAACAGAATGAAACATTCTTTACCACTGTGCCATGCCTGGCACCGTGTAGGTGATTCTCTACTATTCATAGGGTTTTTGATGGCTGATTGCTTTGTGAGTGGGCTGCCACATCCTTCTCCCATTTTTGTGCTGGAGATCAAACCTAGGGCTTCAGAACATGCAGAGCAAGCACTCTACCAACTGAGGTAACCCTAGCCCAGAGAAAATATTTAAAAAAAAATTTGGTGGGGGCTCTGAAGAATAAGTAACTGAATTGAAAACATCCACTAAATGAGTTTCAACAACAAATTTGATTAAAAAGAAGAGAGAATCACTGAAGTTGAAGACAAGTCATCTGTAATTATTCAAACAGAAAAGAATAATAGAAACAAGAGAGGAGAAGCCTAGTTCATTTATAGGACACCACAAAGTTGACCAAGTTGGAGTCTCATAAGAGAGAGAAGAATCAACAGAAGCTTATATGAAAAACTAATGGCTAAAAGATTTTCAAACTCAGGAAGGAAATGGATAGCCAGATTCAAGAGCCCAATAAATCCCAAAGAAGATGAATCCAAAGACAGCAGTACTGAGACATGTTACTATCAAATTGTCTAAAATTAAAAACAGAATTTTAAAAACAGAAGAAGAAATGGCTGGTTGGGCACAAGGGAGCCTTCATAGAATTATCAGTGGATTTGTCAGCAGAAACTTTGCAGGCCAGAAGGGAGTGGGGTAATATATTGAAAAAGCTTTAATAAGTAAATAAATAGCCAAACAAACAACAAAAACTTCTGCTAACCAAGAATGCTAACAATATTTGGCAAAATTAACCTTCAAAAATGCAGGAGAATTGGGGCATGGTGGTTCGTGCCTGTAATCCTAGCAACTTGGGAGGCAGAGTTAGGAGAGTTGCAGACCAGAGGCAGACTCTGTAACTTAGTGAGACTCTGTCTCAAGATAAAAATAAAAAATAAAAAATGATCTGAAGGAGCAGCCAAGTGGGAGAGCACATGCAAAGTATGTAAGAGGTCCTAGGTTCAACCCCCAAGTACTGAAAACAAAAGGGAGTGCCAGGTGTAGTAGTACATGACTGTACACTAGGCACTCCGGAGACGGAGGCAGGATTGTGAATTCAAGGCCAGTCCGGGTTACATAGTGAGTTTGAAGCCCAGTTATATAATAGGAGTTTGCCAGAAGAAAGGAGAGAGAGAGAGAGAGAGAGAGAGAGAGAGAGAGAGAGAGAGGAAGGAAGAAAGGCAGGGAGGGAGGAAGAAAGGCAGGCAGGGAGGGAAAGGAAGCAAAAACAGAAGGAAAGAAAGGAGGGTGGAGGAAGTGAGGGAGGGAGGAAGGAAGGAAGACAGGAAGGAAAGAAGGAAGGTCAAGAAGAAGGAAGAGGAAGAGGAGGAGAATAAGGAGAACTAAGGACTTTGCCAATAGACAAAATCTGAAAAGTTGCATCATTGCTAGAACTATCTTAGAAGATAGAGATGTTCGAGTCAAAATGAATAGGCACTGAACAGCAACACAAAAGCATACAAGCATGTAGGGCTTTCTGTAAAGGTAACCATATAGTATGTTGTTGTTGATTCCTGTCAAGTTGAGTCTGACTCATAGCCACGCTCATAGGATTTCCAGTGGCTGATTGTGTCAGGATTGCTTCAGGAGTGGGTTGCCCTTCCCTCTCCCGTTTTTGTGGTGCTGGAGATCAAACCTAGGTCCTCAGAGAGTGCAGAGCAGCACTCTATAAACTGAGATAAACCTCAACCCACCTAGACAAATATAGAATACTGTAATACTGTAATTGTAGTACACAAATCACTATCAATTCTGATACAGAAATTATTTTGTGGTAAAATTTATGTAAAGTGTGTGGGGAATGTAAAATGTAGAGTTTTTCCTGTTTGATTGAAGTTGCTTTCCACTTAGAATATATTACTGTAAATATTTGGTGCTTTAAGTTTGCCCCATGGTAAGTACAAAGAAAATATCTATAGAAGATACACAAAAAATGAGAAAGCATGTAAAGTGTATACTACAAAAAAAAATCAATGAAACATAAAGGAAAATAGTAAAAAATAAAGATAGAAGAAGAAAAAGCTACAAGACTAGAGGAAGCATTAGGAAAATGACAATAGTCATGTCTCTATCAGTAATTATTTTAAACAAATAGTTTAAATGCCCCAATCAAAAGACAAAAGTACCAATGGATAAAATAATATATCAAACTATGTGCTGCCTACAAGAGACTTTCTTCAGATTTCAAAACCCCTCTAAGGTGAAATTCAAAGGAAGGAAAAAGATATCCCATGCAAATGATAATCAAAAGGAAGGATGAATGGTATACTTATATCTGACAAAATAGACTTTATAGTCAAAATTGTCATAAGATCCAAAGAAAGACTATATAATGAGATCAAATACCCCAGAAGATATAACAATTTTAAGGATATGTACACAATAGAACACTTAAAATACATAAAGCAAACTTTTGGCAGAACTGGACAAAAAATAGAAATGCAATAATTATAGAGATATTTAAACACTCTATATTCAACAATGGATCAAACAGCAAGAAAAAAGATTGATAAGGAAACAATGGACTTGAACAAAACTATAGACTCAATAGACATAATAGAAATATGAAAATATCATAAAGAGCAGAATACACATTTTTCTCAAGCACTCACATACAATCTCCAAGACAGAACACATTTTAGATCACAAACAAGTCTTAACTAAATTAAGAAGATTAAAATCATATGAAGTATCTTTGCTAGCCGCAGTGGAATGAAACTAGAAATCAATACCAGAGGAATTTTGGAAAGGTCACAAATATGTGCAAATTAAACAATACTCATGAACAACCAATAAGTCAAAGAAGAAATCAAAAGGGAAGTTAGAAAATATCTTGAGACAAATGAAAGTGAACACATAACATACCAAAACTTACAGAATGCAGCAAAAGCAATCCTAAGAGAGATTTTTATATTGGTAAATGCCTACATTAAAACAGAAGAAAGAATTCAAATAAACAACCCAACTTTACATATCAAGAACTTAGATAGCAGGGTGCAATAGCTCACATCCATAATTCCAGTGATTCTGGATGTGGAGGCAGGTGAATGTCAGGTTCAAGGCTGGAGGCAGCCTGTGTAATTTAGCCAGATCCTGTCTCACGGTAAAAAAAATAAATAAAAATGGGCTGGGGATTCAACCCCCAAGTACCACACACAAACAAAAACCCTAGGTGAAAGGTTGAGGGTGTAGCTCAATGGTGGTGCACTTGCCTAGCATGCATGAGGTCCTGACATCGTTCCTCAGCAACACACACACACACACACAAAGATTCAAATAAATAAAATTAAAACCTGGAAGAGGAAAAATTATAATTGATGCCACAGAAATAAAAAAATACTACAAGACTATAGTAAGTTACTATATGCCAACAAATTGGGCAACTTATAAAAGTAAATTTCCAGAAGCATACAACCTACAAAGACTGAACAATGAAGAAATAGAAAATTCAAACAGATATTTGACTAGAAAGACAATTGAATCAGTAACCAAAAACCTCTCAAAGAAAAAAAAAAGAGGACCAGATGATTTCAATGGAGAATTGTACTAAACATTTAATGAATTAATACCAATCCTTCTCAAACTCTTCCAATAAACTGAAAAGAAAGAACCCTTCCAAACTCATTTTATGAGGCCAGCACTACCCCGTACCAAACCAGATGAGGACACTACAAGAAATACAAACTAGAGGCCAATATAGCTGATGAACAATGATACAAAAATCCTCACAAAGTAATAGCAACCCAAAGACAACATACACCATGACTAAGTGCACATTATTCCTGTGATGCTAATATGGTTCAATAAAAATTAATTAGTACGACACACCACATTACCAGAACTAAGAAAAATCATAAAATGATCTCAATACATGCAGAAAGGCATTTGACAAAATTCATTACCATTCATATTAAAAATTACTCCATCAACTAAGAACAGAAGGAATTTTTGTCAACATAATAAAGACCATGTGTGAAAAGTCCACAGCTAGTATCAATCTCAACAGTGAAAAATGGAAAACTTCTCTGCCAAGATCAGGAGCAGGGCAACGTTGCTTGCTCTTCAGTTCTGCTCAACATAGTTATAAAACACATACCTAGAACAATTAAGCAAGGGGAAAAGTTATCTAAATTGGAAAAGAAGAAGAAATATTATCTCTGTTTTCAGATGAAATAATCTTGTAATTAGGAAACCTTATTCTACAAAAAATAACTGTTAGAACTACTTAATGAATACAATAAAAACAAAATCAGCAGATGAAAATCAATTGCCATTCTATACAATAACAGCAAAAGATCTGAAAAATAATTAAGAAAGCAATCACGTTTTAAAACACTAGCATCAAAAGAATAAAATACCTTGAATAAACTTAACCAAGGAGGTGAAAAACTTGTGCAAATAAAAAAAGCATAAAGCACTACTGAAATAAGACACAAGTAAGTGGAAAGCATCTACATCTATGGATTGGAATTCTTTTTTTTTTTTTTTGTGATACTGGGGGTTGAACCCAGGGCCTTGTGCTTGCATGGTCTGCAAGTGCTGGACCACTGAGCTGCACCCCCAGCCCATTTTTTTACTTTTTGAGACAGGGTCTCGCTAAATTACGCAGACGGCCTCTGGTCTTGAACTTGCGATCCTCCCACCTCCGGCTCCCAAGCCGCTGGGATTACAGGCGTGCGCAACTGCGCCCGCAGGATTGGAATTCTTAATATTGTTAAAATGATCAATCTACAGGCTCAATGTCATCACTTATCAAAGTCTAAATGATTTTTTTAAATAGCAAATAAAAAAATCCTAAAGTTTATATGGAACAAGGAAAGATCTTAAGTAGTCAATTAGTCTTGAGAAGGAAGAAGGAAATCTTACACTTCTTTTCCTCAAAACATACTAGGAAGTATACTACAAGCATAATACAAAGCTAAAAATCAAAATAATACAGTGGTGGCATAAAGACAGTCATAAAGACCAATGGAACAGAATGGAGAGCTCAGAAATAATCTCATACATGTACAGCACAGTGATTATTGACAAGGGTGCCAAAATGAAACAATGGAGGAAGACCAACCTGTTCAAGAAAACTGGATAGCCATATGCAAAAGGATGACGTTTTATGTATCTTCTTACATTAAACACAAAAGTATTTGATGAATTCCATATGTATAGTCACTGTTTATGTTGGTGAAAAATGTACTTGTGATGACAAGATCATTGGTGTGACAAAATTCTATCATGCCATGTCCAGCATCATTTGTCACCAAGGCCATATCTTCCTACTACTGAGGCTTCTTCTCTGTTTCCAACTTTTGCAGTCCATTCACCAGTAACTATCAGTACATCCTGGTTGCATGTTCAATCTATTTCAGTTTGCAGAAGCTGGTGAATCTTCATTTGTAACCTTAGTGGTAGGTGGTAAATTTGAATAGTAGTCATATTTCCTGGACTCTTTTTTGGTGCATGGATATTATTCTATCACTGACAGCATTGTACATCAGGAGAGATCTTGAGATGTCTTTTTTGATGAGAGTGCAACCCCAATTCTCTTTAAATTGTCATTCTCAGCATAGCAGACTATATGATTATCTGATTCAAAATGCCCCGTGGCAGTCCATTTAGTTCATGGATGCCTAGAACGTCGATGTTTATGTGCTCCATTTCCCTTTTGATGATTTCTAATTTTCCTAAAAGGATTGGGATTTAGCTCAGTTGGTAGAGCACTGCACTGCAGTCTCTGAGGTCCCGAGTTCAATTCCCAGCACTGCAAAAATGGGAGAAGGGCCTGGCAATCCACTCCCAAGGCAATCTCAAAACAGTCAGCCATTGAAAACCCTATGAGGGTCGCTATGAGTAGGATACCAACTTGATGGCACCTAACAACAACAACAATTTTCCTAAATTCATACTGATTACATTCCAGATTCCAATTATTAATGGATGTCTACAGTTATTCCTTCTCATTTTGAGTCATGCCACATCAACAAATGGAGGTCCCTGGGGCTTTACTGCTTTCTTGTCATTAGGTCAACTCTACTTTGAGGTGGCAACTCTTCCCTCAAAGTGTTTTGAGTGCCTTCCAACCTGGGGGACACATTTTCCAGCATTCTATCTGACAGTGTTTCTCTACTGTTCATAGGATTTTTAATGGCTGTTTCAGTATTGCTTCAGGAGTGGATTGCCATGCCCTGGGAATTGAATCCAGGGCTTCAGAGTGTGCATAGCATCACTCTAGCAGCTAAGCTAAACCCCAGCCATTAAGATTATGTTGTTGGGACTATATGATGATTAATTTCATATGTTAACTTGTCTGGACCATAACACCCTGACATTTGGTGAAATATTATCCTGGTTGTGTCTGTGGTGGTGTTTTTGGGTGCAATTTACACTTAAATCCTTCTCCTTACTCTGCCTTAGTTTGGAAACTAAGCTGAAACCTGCCCACCATGGGTGGCCCTCTTGGTATCTGAAATACTAGTGGTATACCTGTCAGCATCATAGCAACTTGCAAGCTCCCACAGTACTGCAAACTGACAGACATGTGGGGGTTGATGACAATAACATCAAGAAATAACCCAATTTTTAAAAAACAGGCCAAGGACTTTAATAGATGTCTCTCTAAAGAAGACATACAAATAGCCAACAGGTAAATGAAAAGTTGCACAACAAAAGATGCTCCTAATCTTCAGAGAAATACAATTCAAAACTACAATGAGATGTGTTACGTCACATCTGTTACCATAGTTATACATATACATGCATATATATATACACATATGTGTATCTATAAACAAAAAGGAAACAATATATACATATATAAAAATATAAATATATATGTACATATAAAGCATATATATCAATATTTACATGTATAAAATAACATATAGCAGGTGTGCCAAAAATATATTCAGATTTTCAGAGATGTTACTTAAAATGTATATACATGTTTTGTCACCTGTGTATATTTATAAATATCTATGTATTTATAAAACAAAATGTGAAAATAACAAATGTTGGCAAAGAAGTAGGGAAATTGGAACCCTTGCACAATGTTGGTGGGAACATAAAAATGGTGCAGTCACTATGAAAAACATTATGAAGTTCCCTCAAAAAATTAAAAATGGAACTACTATACTAAGTGATCCAGCTATCCCACTTTGGGGTATTCATGCAAAAGAATTGAAAAGAGAATCTCACAGAGATATTTTAACTCACATGTTCTTGAAGCTTTATGCAAAATAGTGAGGTGGGAACAATCTAAATGTCCACTTATGGATAAATGAATAAAGAAAATTTGATATAGACATACAATGCAATATTATTTGGTATATAAAAGAAGAAAATCCTGCCATATTTTACAATGTGGATGCACCTTAAGGACAAGTGAAATAAATGAAATGAAAAAAGATCATCATAGAAGAAAAATACTATATTATTTTACTTTAATGAAGTACCTAAAATTGTCAAATTTATAAAACAGAAAGGAAAATGATGGTTGACAGAGGTTGAGAAAAGAAAGAAATGGGGAGTTGTTATACATTGGGCACAGGATTTTAGTCATATAAGATCAAAATCATCTTTGGGTTTCCTGTACAACTATTTGTATATAGTTCACAACACTGTACTACACATTTTTAAATTTATTGATATTTATTTTTATCACAATTAAAAGAAAAAAAATAATATAGTTGGTAGCATGTTGGATTTGTCCTGAGGGCTGTGGTTTGCTGACCCTCACACTAGAATGATACTTGACATACTGTAACTGTTATTATTTTCCTTGGGGAAATTTACATCTTGGCAAATAACTCTAGTTTCTTCCTTTAATAGAATCTTTAATCATGTGGCTTGTACTACAATGGTAACATATCTCACCTATTTACATTAATTGAAGTCAACCAATATTGATTGCCATGAGAAACTCATAATTTCAAATTTCTCACCACTACTCATTTATGTTTGATATCATTAATAAAACCAATGAAATAGTTTCCCAAATAATATATCTTCTCCTGAAATTTCAATCATTTTGATCACAGAGTTTAATTGAAAAAAAAAAAACAAAAACAAAAAACAAACCCATAGCCCTTACATTGGGAACACATATCAATAGCAACAGGCTGACTGACGTGAATAATTTTGCTCATTTGAAAATCATTTATGTTGAACGAAAAACTGTGTTAATTAATTTGCTGTTGTTAGAAGCCATCAATTTGATGTCTGACTCATAGCAACCCTATGTAAAACAGATATAACACTATTGTTAGTGCCTTTCTGCTATTCATAGGATTTTCAATGGCTGATTGTTTTTTGGGAGTGGGTTGCTGGGTCTTTCTCCCAGGCCTACAGCATCTGGAGTTCCTGGGCTGTCTCCCATCCAAGTACTAACCAGGCCTGACCCTGCTTAGCTTCCAAGATCTGTACTAACTAAGCCCGACCCTGCTTTGCTTCCAAGATCCAGATCTGACTGGATTGGACATCACAGTGGTAAGGCTGCAGGCAATAAATACAACAGGTGAAATGCTATTGTTAGTGCTTCTCTGCTGTCCATAACAGTTTCAATGGCTTATTGTTTGGGAGGGGGTTTCTGGGTCTTAAAATTAAGTCAAAATGGTACTGAATGAAGCCAAGGCACTATACTGCTGAATGTGGAAGAAATCACTCCCTGTTTTCTTCCAGTATCATATTTCACCCTTACAGAGTCCTCCAAATTATCCCTAACATTCAGAACTATAGAGATTTTTCTGACCAACAGTCATGGTATCCCTTACCACTCTCTAAGAAATTTAAGATGATCTGGGGTGAGGCCTAAACTAGATGTTTTAGTCATGTTTTTTGTTGTGCTGGTAAGGAATCACTAAAAAGACTTAACTACTTGTATTTTCTCTAAGAGGTAAGATAAGTAGTTTTTTATAAAATTGAACAAAACATTAAAATGTTTCATATTTTTAAATCACTTTATAATACTATCAGTTGTAGATTTTCACATATCTCACTTAAGCCTCATAACAGCCTATAAGAATTACAGAATAGGGTTTCCTACTTGCATTTATCCAATAAGAAAGCTATAGCACCAATGGAGAAATGATTTAAGATAATTATTGCTAGAAGGTAACAAAAATATGATTAAAACAGTACAAATAAGGATTATATATACTCATATTCATACCTATACACATATATTATTATGTTACTTCTGATTTCCTTGATGCAATTTTCTACTAGATATTAATTTATTATTTCAAATAATTTATTATTTATTATTTCAAAAGCCTATTCTATGCTGTGCACACTGCCAAATCCCAGGGAGTCAAAGTTTATAAAGGCAAAATACCTTACTGTTCACATGTGTTAATGGAAGAGAAAGGCCATCAAGAGATCATTAAAATATGAATTATCAATGTCATGATATGAGTGCTATTAAAGCATGTAGGAGTCATTAGTTCATTTATCTAACAAAATTTTAGGGAATTCTTACTATCTGCCAGTTTTCTATCCAGATTTTAGGAACATGGGCTAGTGAAAGACAAAAACTAGAAACTCTGAAGTCAGCCTTAAGTGAGAGTTAAAGTTGTCCAGGTAAAAGAAAACAGTTATGAGTTCTAGGCTTGGGAGGATATGCTGATAGGCAAAAATTCAATAGTTCATAGCTTGTTTTTGTGACTCAACACATAGTTCATTAAGACTGCATATGTATAGAAAGAATTATATCATCTGCAAACAGGGATAATTTGACTTCCTCTCTTCCTATCATATGCCTTTAATTTTTTTTCTCTTGTCTGATTGTTCTGGCTAACACGCCTAGTACTATATTGAATAAGAGTGATGAGAGTGACTGTCTTTGTTTTATTCCTTATCTTAGACAAAATACTTTCAAGGTTTCCCCCTTCAGTGTAATGTTGGCTGTGGGTTTGTCATATATGTAGATGTTGTTGTTAGGTGCTGTGGAGTTGGTGTCTGACTCATGGCGACCCTATGTACAACAGACATAACACTGTTGTCAGTGCTCTTTTGCTATTCATAGGGTTTTCAATGACTGATTGTGTTTTGGGAGTGGGTTGCCAGGTCCTTCTCCCAAGCCTACACCACTTGGTGTTCACAGGCAATCTTCCATCCAAGTATTAACAAGATCCATCCCTGCTTAGCTTCTAAGGTTTGATGGGATGGGATGACACAGTGGTATGCCTGCAAGTTGCCATATAGAGCCTTTGTTTATTTTGAGATATGGTCTTTCTATACCTAATTTGTTCATAGCTTTTGTCTTGAAGGTATATTTAATTTTAACATGTTTTCTGTATCTACTGAGATTATCATGTGGATTTTTTCCCTTCAATCTGTTTCTGTAGTGTATTATGTTTATTGATTTGCACACATTGACCCATCCTTTCATCTCTGGCATTTAACCTACTTGATCATGGTGAATGGAATTTTTGATATGCTGTTGAATTTGATTTGACAATAGTTTCTTGAGAATTTTACTTTTTTGTTAAGTCCTTGTCTGACTCTGCTATCAGGGTAATGCTGACCTTGTAAAATTAGAAGACACCTACCTTTCAACTCCATTGAATAGTTTGAGAAGAATTGTCATTAGTTCTGAGATTTTAGTCAAATTCAGCAGTGAAACCATTCAGTCCTGGGATTTCCTTTATCGGGGGACTTTTTATTACTGATTAAATCTCATTACTTACTGTTGGACTATTAATGTTTGTTCTGTCTTCATGGTTCAATTTTGATAGATATATTTGTCCATATCTTCTAAGTTTCTCAATTTTTTAGCAGATACTTTTTCATTATAATCCCTAATGATCCTTTGTAGTCTTATGGAATTAGTTGTAATATCTCCTTTTGTATTTCTAGTTTTATTTATTTTGATCTTCTTTCTTTTTTCTTGGTTAGTTTAGCTGAAGATTTGTCAATTTTTTAAAAAGTTTTGACAAAGAACCAACTCTTTGTTTCATTGATCTTTTTCATTTTTAGTTTATTTCATTTATTTCTACTTTGATTTTTCTTATTCATTTCTTTCTATTAATTTGGGTTTTGTTTGTTCATGTATTTTTAAGTCCCTGAGATGTATTTTTAGGTTTTTTATTTGAACTATGTCTATTTTCTTTTGATATAGGTCTATCTTGTTGTAAATTTCTCTCTTAGTACTTGCTTTATGCAGCACCCCACATATGTTATATCATGTCTCCATTTTCATTTGCTTCCAGAAGCCTTTTAAATTCCCTTCTGATTTCCTCAATGCTCCACTATTCATTCCAAGCATCTTGTTCAGTCTCCATGCATTTGTAAAATTCCTAAAATTTACTTGACTATTGACTTCTAGTTTTAGAGCATTGTGATGAAAATAGTATATGATTATAATTTTTTGAATCTGATAAGGTTTGATGTGTACCCTAATGTGTGGCTTATTCTCGAGAAAGTTCCATGAGATGATGAAAAGAATGTATATTTTTTAGCTGTCAAATGAAATGTTCTATAAATGGGCAAAAAAATTAAGCAAAAAAACAAAGTTGGAGACATCACAATACCCAATTTTAAGACATATTACATAAACATACTAAACAAATCAACATGGTATTGGCATAAAAAGAAGCACATACCACTGAAGCAGAATAGAGATCCTACAAATAAACCCACACACCTATAGACAATTATTTCTCAGCTAAGCTACAAGAAACATACCTTGAAGAAAGGACAGCCTTTTCCATAAGCAGAGCTGGAAAGCTGAATGTCTGCATATAGAAGACTGAGAATTGATCCCTGGCTCTCACCCTGCACAAAAATCAACTCAAGATGGAGAAAGACATAAATGTAAGACTGACATTATTGCAAGAAAACCTAGGGGAAATTGTACAGGCAATAATTTTCTGGACAAGACCCCAAAAGCACAGGTAATGAAAGCAAAAATTGACAAATGGGATTATATCAAACAAAAGCTTCTGCACAGCAAAGAAAATAACAGAGTGAAGACACAATCTATAAAAATGGAAGAACATTTCTTCCAACAGTCCTTCAAGAGAGAGTTAATACCCAGAATATATAAGAAACTCAAACAACTAAACAAAAATACAAGTAATCCAATTAAAAATGGGCAAATAATCTGAATACACACTTCTCAAAAAAAAAAAATACAAATGACCAATAAATATATGAAAAAAATGAACAATATCATTAGCTATCAGAGAAATACTGGCCAAAACTATAATGAGATATCATCTCCTACCAGTTGGTATGCCTACACCGATGCCACCTGGTATCCAATCCAGTCAGATCTTGGAAGCTATGCAGGGCCAGGCCTGGTTAGTACATGGATGGGAGACTGCTTGGGAATACCAGGTGCTATAGGCTTGAGAGAAGGACCCAACAGCTTATTCCTGAGACAATCAGCCATTGAAAACCCTACAAATAGTAGAGAAGCACTGGTAGTAGTGCCAGGCATAACACAGTGTTGAGAGTGTTTCATCTGTTGTACATACGACTGCTATGAATCAGACCCTACTCAATTGCACCTAACTACAACAACAACAACCAGTTAAAATTATTATTATAAAAATGATAATAAACAAAAAAATACTGGTAAGGATGTAGAGAAAATGAACTCTTATACATTGTTGATGGGAATGGAAATCATTGCAGCCTACATAGAACAGTATAGGAGTTTTTCAGAAAATCAAAAGTAGATCTACCATGTGATCCAGATATCCCATTTCTGGATCCCATTTCATCCAAAGAAAATAAAATGAACATATCAAAGAATTATCTGAACACTGATATTTATTTTGAAATTATATGAAGACAAATAAAATGTGGTATATATACACAATGGAGTATTATTCAGCCACAAAGAAGATTATAATTTGCAGCAAAATAGTTGGAATTGGATGACATTATGTTAAGTGAAGTAAACTGGATGCAGAAAGGCAAATACCATGATTACTAGAGACTGAGAAGTATAAGGATGGGAATGGAAAAAGCATGTTTGAGTTTGATCAGTATACCTTATATACATTATGGAAATATCTTGAACCTCATTAATATGTACATTAATATCTTCTAATCAATACAGAGTGCATGTATGAGATGGAAATTTAGCATAGAAATTTGTAGATTACTAAGAAATTTGTGGGTTGGGGTTTAGCTGTTGGTAGAGTGCTGCTTCACACTAAGGACCCAGGTTCAATCCCTAGCACTGCAAAAATAGAAGGACGTGGCAATCCACTCCCAAAACAATCTCAAAACAATTAGACATTGAAAGTCCTATGAAGGTCACAATGAATCGACTGGACTCAGGGATGCCTAACAACAACAACAACAACAACAATAAAGAGCTTTGTAAATTGTGATAAGGGATGCAGCTTTAATTCTGATTGTTATATTAAGTCATCAAAGGATTTTAAGACAAAAAGTGAAGGAAGACTTCTTTCTACTCAATAACTTCAAAGCCTGCAGTTCAAAGACCCTCTCCACTCCCTTGTTGGCCACTAAAAGCCCATTTCCTAGCCTTTAAATCCAATATCTTGTATCCACAACTCTTACAGTTTACAGTACATGATCTTAGCTCCTACTTCCTGGTTTATTTTAAATTCACTTTTTATATTTGCCAACCTAGAATTTTTCTTTCACTTGAAATCAGTTTCTATATTTAAAAAATTTGGCTACATGTCTTTCTGAATTTTTAACTATCTGTGGTGGCAGAGGTGTTCTCATTTAAAAATACCTTATTTGTCATATTATCATAAATTTCAACGAAATACAGATATTATTTCTACATTTATTTTGTTATTCTGAAAAGTTAAAAATGAAACTATATGAAATTTAATTCCTTTAATATACCTTAGCAAAATGTGATTGATTCTACACTATTGATACTATCATCCTCTCCCCAATTTTTAAGAATTCAGAGATATACTATTAAAGCTAATGGAGGAGGAGTCATTACAATGCTGCTCAAGTATTGCTAAATCTCCAGAAAGCTTCCCAACTACCAGAATTAAGTATGCCTATGTAGGTTCTACTGGGGTTTAGCTCAGTTGGTAGAGTTCTGCTCTGTGCTCTCTGAGACCCTAGGTTTTATTCCTGTTGTTGTTGTTAGCTGCTGTCCAGTTGAGTCCAACTCATACCAACACTCATACAGTTTTCAATAGCTGATTGTTTTTTTAGGGGGCAAGGATTGTTTTGGGACCAGACAGCCATGTCCTTATCTCATTTTTTCCAGTGCTGTGGATAAAACCCATGGACTTAGAGAGCACAGAGCAGCACTCTACAGACTGAGCTAAATCCCAGCCTGGTTTGATTTCTAGCATCTCAAAAATGGGAGAAGAGAAGGACTTGCCAGCCCATTCCCAAGAGAATCCCAAAACAAACAGCCATTGAAAACCCTAGGAATGACAGAGACACACTGACATAATGCCAACAAAGGACTGAGTCAGGGAGTATTTCGTTCTGTTGTACACAGGGTCAGTATGAGCTGGAACCCACTGGACAGTACCTAACAACAACAACACATATAGATTCTAATTGACTCCACAAAAATATTTAAAACTTACTATCTAGCCACATTTTTCTAATTATGAAAAAATTACAAAAACTTGTATTCACAAAAATACAAGCAATAAAGAGATGAAATAAAAAGTAAAAGTTGTTCTTTCCCGTTGCCAGAGATAACTATTTGATGTACATTTTCTCAGACTTTTCTCTTTTTATACGTACATCCAAGAGACACATATCCATGTATGTGTATTTGATGACTAGGGGGGTGCTAGTTCGGCTCAGTTGGTAGAGTGTTACTCTGCACTCTCTGATGACCCAGGTTCGATCCCCAGCACTGCAAAAATGGGAGAAGGACATGGCAATCTGCTCCAGAAGCAATCCTGAAACAATCACCGGTTGAGAACTCTATGAGGGTCTCTATGAGTTGGACCCAACTGCACTGCACCTAATAACAACAAAAAGTACAATTGCTATGTTAAATAGTAGTCTCATTTAAATTGTAGAAATTCCCTTCATATTTCATTAGGAAAAACAAAAATTTTGCTAATTGAGAGTATTATAAATATTTGCAGCAAAATTCATTGAGGGAATTGTCCCAGGGCCTGAATAAATTTTATCAGAGAAAGACTTTTTAGATTGTTTTGATGTTGAAAGTAGTAGAGGGTTACTTTAAAAACATTAGAATAAAAATTCCATGGCATTAAAATATAAGAGCTATTACTAAGGTTTTTTTCTTTAATTCCACATACTAGGTATATCATTGAGGCCAAACACAATACTGTTGCTGGTGTTTGTTGTTGTTGTTGTTAGGTGCCGTGGAGTCGAGTCCGACTCATAGCGACCCTATGTACAGCAGATCGAAACACTTGCCGATTCTGTGCCAGGCAAACCATCTTATTTATGTTTAAGCCCATTGTTGCAGACACTGTGTTAATCCATCTGGTGGAGGGTTTACCTCTTTTCCGTTGACCTGCCACTCTTCCAAACATGATGTCCTTCTCCAGGGATTGTTCTCTC
>VMDO01020397.1:0-37612 GCA_007922755.1 Pedetes capensis | reverse complement strand
ATACTACTCAGCAATCAAGAAAAATGAAATAAGGTTATTCACAGCAAAATGGATGGAATTAGAGAAAATTATTTTAAGTGAACAAACACGAGCTCAGAAAGAGAAACACCACATGTTCTCACTCATATGTGGGAGCTGAATCAAAATTATAAGAAGGAAAAATCCTATTCAAAGGTCAGATCAAAATAAAAGGGGGGGGAAAGCTAAGAATGGTGTCAATATAAATGGTCTAGAAAATGCATGCAATTGTTCTAACAAGATAAAAACAAAGACCACTACTGGAAAAGTGTCTATCTTAAACAGAACTGGAACCCAAGGTCATATAGAAAAATATTACCAAGTAAAAGATAGAGAAGACTTAGATGGGGAGGATGGGAGGGGGTAAAGCATAGGGGAAGGTAAGGGGGAACCTATATGAATAATGTACATCAAAATGCATATATGGAAATGTCACAATGAAAAGCATGTCAGAATGAATCACATTAAGGTGTACAGTAAAAATTTCCAATTAAAAAAAAGAAAAAAAGAAAATAGTTAACCCAACAAGGGCCCAGGGAATACTAAGGAGCTCTGGTGTTTTTCTGAGTTGGCTAGCAGAGCACAACCTCTATGAGATGGGAGAAGCTCCTTCAGGTCAGGATGACTTTAATTGCTATTAAAACAGAGGACACAAAGTGGTAAGGCAGGCAAAATGGGACACTGCAAAGGGAAAACAATAAAGAGGCCCCATATGAGTGACTGGGGTCAAATGTAGAAGGATTTGCACCATGCTGTCATGCCACAAGATGCAAATGATGTAAAACTCACAACTGTCTTGTAAGTTTATGGAAATTTCTGAGGCCAAAACAGCAGTTCACAAAGCCAGGCAAAGATGAGGGGGTACAGATCATATCTGTGTCACCTCCAATTTCAAAAATAGGATCTCATGGAGATCCACCCCTAACCTCTCTAATGGGATAAGCAAAGTTGCCTACAAGTGAGGGCCACATAGGGTGAATGGAAACCCCACAATGAACTTAAATATATTAGTCTCCTACTAATGTACAGACTGGGTTGGGATTTAGCTCAGTTGGTAGAGCACTGCATTGCAGTCTCTGAGGTCCCAAGTTCAATTCCCAGCACCGCAAAAATGGGAGAAGGGCCTGGCAATCCACTCCCAAGGCAATCCTGAAACGGTCAGCCATTGAAAACCCTTTGAGGGTCACTATGAGTCAGATACCGACTTGACGGCACCTAACAACAACAACAACAATGTACAGACCACAAGTGTTCTGGTGACATTGGGGCAGAGTGTATCCTAATTCATGGCAATCCCTGAAAACATAGAGGCCAATATGAAGTTGTAGTTAGATATGGATAAGAGAGTGAAAATACAGAAAACCAAACTTATCCTGAGAGTGGGTAACAATTCTGCCAGGAGTACACTGTTTATATCTCTCCCATGAAAAAATTAAAAAGAAATGTACTCTGGGCTGGATGTGCTTCTGAGGCATATCTGCCTAGCACAGCCTTAGAATTACACCCAAGGGTACAAATAGTAAAGATAGTGACACATGGCTGAGTGAAGTGGAAGCCAGGGAACCTGCATGTCCCTTGCATGGAGCTAAATGAAGCAGTACCCTATCCATGCCCTGTATGCAGGATTGCTGGCCTGACTGAACTGACCAAACAGTGGAATCTTACCATGCAGTTCAGGTCTTACTGATGGTTTCTGTTATATATTTTTAGCTGCTGAGTTCCAGAACCAGTTTGCATTCACTTTGACTGGACAAAAATAGGCTGTCAGAGTATTCTCCCAAGGTTACCTATACAGTTCCACCATTTGCCATGGGATGGTGGCTCAGGACATTGATTTGTTATCCTGTCCACCCACTGTAAAAAATGATTCATTATATGGAGGACGGTATGCCAACCTCTGAGTTTATTATACATTTAGAAAACTATGTGAAGGATATAAATTACATCTAATGAAGCAAGGATGAGAGTTCAGTCCTCAGAAGGTGCAAGGGCCTAGCACAGCCATAAAATGTCAGAGTCTCGTGGTCACTAAGGTACACATCATACCTGAAATTTTCAATGAGAACATTTTGCAGCAGCCTGTGTCAATAAATGTGAAGTAACTACAGGTATTTTTAGGATTCCTGGGGTGTTGATGCCTTTTTGTATCTCACATTGCTCAAGTTTCTGTCTGTTATGCAACCTGATAAGGGAGAGTTATATGTGGGATTGGGACGCAGCCTCAAGAGGTTTTATGAGCAAATTAAAATTTTTGCGCCTTCAGCCATACTACTGTGGTGTCTGATCCCATCAGATCTCTCAGAAGTGAAGCAGGGTTGGACCTGGTTAGTACTTGGATGGGAGACTGCCTGAGAACACCAGGTGCTATAGGCATGGGAGAAGGACCTGGCAGTCCCCTCCAAAAAACAATCAGCCCTTGAAAACCCTATAAATAGCAGAGAAGCACTGACAATACTGTTTCACCTGTTGTATGTAGTAAGATCACTGTGAGTTGGACACCAACTTGAAGGCACCTAACAACAACAACAACAGTATAACCCCACAAGGGCTGGTTAAATTGAAGTTAAAAATGGATTTAAATAAAGGCATCCCATGCTGGTGTGAAAAAATGCTTCTAAGAGGCATATGTTGCCATATAAAAACCTCAGTTCCAGGGTTGTGCTACCTCCCTTTGAGTTGTTGTCCAGGGAGGTCTCTAAGATCCCCCACCCCATATAGGCTGCTGCCACTGCAATTGGCTGCACTCCAGAATTGGACAGTAAGTCTCTGTTGCTGAAAACACCACACTCTGTCTCCGAACACAGAGAAATCAAGCTGAGACTAACCTGGAAGCTTTCTCCCCATTGGATAGCATCCACAGTACTGGAAAGCTCTATGCAGGCTGCCAGGGGAGAACTTAAACCAACATTTCTGTTTGACTGTGGCCCCATGGGTTCCATTTTCATCATGGCCTGCAAGAAGTACCTTCCAGAGCAGTAATAGTATGACTAGTGTGGGTGGAACCACAAACTTTCCAACTGGATCTTAGGCATCCTCCATGGAAGTGGACCCATGACTGGTGCTATAAGCCAGGAAAAATGCCTGTGGGTGAGGAAGTTACAGTAGCCAGTGGAGAAGTCACTGTGCTCTTCAATGAATATGATGTGTCAGTGACATGGCCATCTAAACACTGTGTCAGCACCCATATTTACTGCTGCTACTGGCCATGGTCAAAGGGGACATTGTTGTGCATAGGGTAACAACTACAGCAGCAACCCACAAGACCACTATAGTGTGTGGGGGGAGTCTCCCTATCCAAGCAAGCAGGCATACCCTAGGGCACGCTGCCCTTTCCCTCCCCCAAACTGGAAGAAATTTGTGGGGACCAAAACATTGAGATGAAGCCTTCCTGTAAGTAACGTAAGTGAGGAGGATCACATACCCCAGTGGTCTCAGTCCTGGGATGAGGCCTTGGTAACAGTGAGAGAACAAATAAACAAATCCCAACCCATCCATGCGCAGTGTTAAGTGGAGTGAGCTGGATGAGACCTGGGCATGGACATCTGTGCATTTATTTCCACTTCTGTCATGTAAGCCAAAATGAAAGTGACTCCCCTCCTTCATTGACATATGTGGGGGTTACCACATAGGTTTGGGGGTAAAATGGAATAGCAGATAAAATGTCTCCCATGGACATGGAGAATACTACACAGCAGCAGGTACAGGGTAGTTACGGAGGAATCACGTGTGGTATTTGCCATACAGCAGGACAAACAGATGCACACTCAGGTTGTCTTTCTTAATTAAATGTTTTTATGGATTTCTTTTCTGTTCTAGGAGTTTTTTTTTCAGTTCTAGGGAATTAAATATAGGGCCTCATACATGCTAGGCGAATGTTCTACCATTGAATGGCACCACCAGATGTTTTTGTTTATTTATTTACCTATTTATTTTCTTAATGATTTATTTATTTATTTTGTGGTACTTGGGAGTTGAGCACATGGCCTCACACATACTTTGCAAGTGCTCTACTACACTGGGCTGCACTCCAGCCCATTTTTTATTTTTTATCTTGAGACAGGGTCTTGCTAGTTTATGCAGGCTGCCTCTGGCCTCAAACCTGCAGTTCTCTGGCCTCTGCCTCCCAAGTCACCTGGATTACAGGCATGCATCACAATTCCAAGCCTTTTATTTTGAGACAGGGTCTCACTAACTTCCACAAGCTGTCTCTAACCACAAACTCATCATCCTCAGCCTGGAAGCCTCAGCCTGGCAACTCCCTGGGATTACAGGCATGTACCAGGATGCCCAGCAAGCAGCCTTCCTCACCTGACAGTATCTATGACACCTTGCCTACCCTGCCTGAAAATGTGACAATGCTGGAAATCTGTTTTCTCCAGTGATTGGCATGTGTGAAGCACTGGTTGCCCTGCTCAGAGGCAGAGGTGCTGGATACTTTTATTCACATGAAGTCTTTTGCCAAGTTTGCCATAAAGGCATTAAATTGCAGATGTGAAAGCATATTCTTGCAAAATCAGGAAATAGCACAAAGGAGGAATGTATGATTTCAAAACAACACAGCCCTGGATATGCCAGCTGCTGTGCATGGAGGCACCTATTCCCCCATTGGACCCATGTTCTGTGCTTAAATCACCATTAATGAAGATAATATCACAGATACTTTAACCAGTTAAAGGAAGATGTTCATGATATAGATCATCTAGATGCTGCTTATATGTTGACTGGTTGTTGTTATTGTTGTTGTTGTTGTTGTTGTTGTTGTTAGGTGACAATGAGTCAGGTCCAACTCATAGCAACCCTATGTACAATAGAATGAAACACTACCCAATTCAGTGCCATGCACATTATCTTTTTTATGTTTAAGTCTATTTTTGCAGACACTGTGTCAACCCATCAAGTTAAGGGTCTTCCTTTTTTCATTGACCTGTCACTCTCCCAAAAATGATGTCCTTCTCCAGAGATTAGTGCTGCCTGACATGTCCAAATATGTAAGAGGTATTCTAGCCATCGTTGCTTGCAAGGAGCACTCTGGTTGCATTCCTTCTAGGACAGATCTGTTGGTTTTTTTGGCAGTCCATGGGATATTCGATATTCATCTCCAGCACCATAATTCAAAAGGATCAATTCTTCTCCTGCCTCCTTTACTCAATGTCCAGCTTTCATGAGCATATGATGCAACTGAAAATACCATGGCATGAGTCAGGCACACCTTCATCTTAAATGTGACAACTTTACTTTTCAACACTTAAAAGACATCTTTGCAAAAGATTCTTTCAATGCAATGTGTCTTTTCATTTCTTGATTGCTGCTTCCATGGGTGTTGGTTGTAGAACCAAGTAAAGCACAATCTTAGACAACCTCAATCTTTTCTCCATTTATCATGAAGTTGTGTACTGACCCAGTTGTAAGGAACTTTGTTTTGCTGATGTTGAGGCACAATACATACTGAAAACTGTGGTCTTTTATCCTCATCAGTAAATGTTTTAAATCCTCTTCAGTTTCTGCAAGCAGAGTTGTGTCACCTGCATAATGCAGGCTGTTAGTGAGTTTTCCTCCAATCACGATGCCATGTTCTTCTTCTTTAAGTCCAGTTTCTCGGATTATTTGCTCAGCATAGAAATTGAAGAAGGGAAAGGATACAGTCCTGACACACACTTTACTCCACTTTAAACCAGGCAGTGTTTCTTTGTTCTGTTCAAACAAGTGCCTCCTGGTCCATGTACAGATTCTTCATGAGTATAATTAATCACTTTGTTATTCCCACTTGTTGCAAGGTTATTCATAATTTATTGTGATCCACACAGTCAAATGCCTTTTCATAGTCAATAAAACATAGATATCTTTCCAGTAGTCTCTGCTCTTGGCTAATATCGATCTGACATCAGCAATGATGTTCCTGGTTCCACACCCTCTTCTGAGTCTGGCTTGACTTCCTGGCAGTTCCCTGTCTATATACTGCTGCAGTTGCTTTCAAATATCTTTTGCAAATTTTTGCTTGTATGTGCTATTAATGGTATTGTTTGATAATTTCCACATTCGGTTGGATCTGCTTTCTTGGGAACAGGCACAAGTATGAATCTCTTTCAGCCAGTTGTCTGGGTAGTGGTTTTCCAAATCTCTAGGTATAAACAAGTTAGCACTTCCAGTGCTGCATCTGTTTGTTGAAACATTGCTATTGGTATTTCATCAATTTCTGGAGCTTTGTGTTTTGCCAATTCCTTAAAGGCAGCTTCCACTTCATCCTTCAATGCCAGTGGTTCCTGATCATATGCAACCTCTTGAAACTGTTGATCATCCGTCAATTCATTTTGGTATAATGCCTCTGTGTATTCCTTCCATCTTCTTTTGATATTTCCTGCATCATTTAATACTTTCCCTGTATAATCCTTCACTATTGCTACTTGAAGCTTGAATTTTTTCTTCAATTCCTTAATCTTGAAAAAAACAGAGTATATTCTTCCCTTTTGGTTTTCTATTTCCAGCTCTTTGCACATGTCATTAAAATATTTGAATTTGTCTTTTCAAGCTGCTCTTTGAAATCTTCTGTTTATATCTTTAACCTCATCATGTCTTCCATTTACATTAACTGTTTGACATTTGAAGGAAAGTTATAGAGTCTCTTTTGACATGTAATGTGGTCCTTTCTTTTTTCCCTGTCTTTTTAATAAACTTTTGCTTTCCTCATGAATGATGTCTTTGATATCATGCCATAATTCTACAACTCATCTGGTCAATCATTAGTGTCTAATGCATCAAACCTGTTCTTGACATGGTCTCTGAACTCAGGTGGGATATACTCAAGTTCTTACCTTCACTCTTGTACATTTGTTATGATTTTTTTCAGTTTCAGTTTGAACCTGCATATGAGGAGTTGGTGGTCTGATCCACAATCAGCACCTGGTCTTGTTTTGATATTTGATGTTGAGATTTTCCATTGTCTCTTTCCACAAATGTAGTCAATTTGGCTCCTGTATGTTCCATCTGGTGAATTCCATGTGTTTAGTCACTGTTTATATTGGTTTAAAAATGTATTTGCAGTGAAAATGTCATTGGTCTGACAAAATTCTATCATGTGATCTCCAGCATCATTTCTGTCAACAAGGCCATATTTTCCAGTTACTTGCCCTTCTTCTTTGTTTCCAACTTTTGCATTCCAGTCACCAGTAATTATCAGTACATCCTGATTGCATGTTTGATATAATTCAGATTGCAGAAGCTGGTAAAAAATCTTCCCTATGTTCATTTGTAGCATTAGAGGTGGGAGCATAAATTTGAATAATAATCATATTCACTGCCCTTCCCTGTAGGTGTATGGATATTATTCTATCATTGACATATTATACTTTAGGACAGGTCTTGAGATGTCTTTTCTAATGATGAATGCAACCCCATTTCTTTTTGTCATTCTCAGAATAGTAGACCATATGATTATCTGATTTAAAATGGCCTGTGTCAATCCATTTTAGCTCACTGATGCCTAGAATGTTGATGTTTATGTGCTTCATTTACCTTTTGATGATTTCTGATTTTCCTATATTCATACTATGTACATTCCATGTTCTAATTATTAATGGATGTTTACACTTGTTCCTTCTCATTTTGAGTCATGGCACTTCAGCAAATGGAGGTCCCAGGGGCTTTGCTACATTCCCATCATTAATGTTTACTCGACTTTGAGGAGATAACTCTTTCCTAGTCATCTTTTGAGTGCCTTCCAACCAGCGGGGTAGGCACTCACTTTCCAGCACAATATCTGATAGTGTTTCTCTGCTGGTTTGTAGAGTTTTCAATGGCTAGTTGTTTCAGGATAGGGCTGTCTTTGTCCCTACTCTGTCTTAGTCTGGAAGCTCAGTTGAAACCTGTCCACCATGGGTGACCCTGCTGGTATCTGTAATACTGGTAGCATAGCTTTCAGCATCATTGCAACATGCAAATCCCCATGGTACAGCAAAATGACAGACATGGGGGTAACTGGTAACTGAGGTCTTCTACCATGGATTGGTGTTTATGTCATTCTAGAAGTATCTGTTACCCTGGCATATACTACTGCTGTGGAATAGTAACCTAGTATATAGTTCTCTGAAAGAGTTAATCAGTTTATACCTCCTCAAGCCTCAGGGAACATAGTGGAAGATGGGGTGGAAAGAATGTAAGAGCAAGAGCAAGGGGTTAAATGTAGAAAGACTTTTCCTCTGAATTCTAGCTAAAATAATCCCATCTTACTGCAGGCCACCATTTTGTTGTTCTTCATGATGGACTGGAATAAAATAAAATTATCTTTCCCACAATCTGATGGTATTTGCTGAGACCAGCAGAATCCCTGATGAGAGCAAGGATCGAGAGCACACAAGCACATAATTTTCCCAGAGTCTGGTTCCCTCTGTCCCTGTTTTGTGAGCCTATAGGCACTTCTACTCTTTTGACATTAGTAGCACTCTAATTCTAGGTTTGCATAAATTTTGCTGTAGACAGAAGTACCAGGGTGTGGAACCAAGGGTCTCCTGCCTACCAGAAAACTGCTCTACTATTAAGACAAATCCCCAGCCCAGTTTTTTTTTTCAATTTGAGATAGGGTCTTGCTATATTACCAGGCTGCTTCTGGCCTTAAACTTGTAATCCTCCTGCCTCACCCTCCCAAGTTGATGAAATGACAGGCATGTCACTTCTGGTTTGAGATGTTGGATTAAAGGCAACTTCTGTGTGATATGGTAAAACAAAAGAGTTAGAATAGGAAGGAAGGGAGTTGGGCATAGTGGTGCATGCCTATAATCTCAGCAGCTAAGGAGGCAGAGGCAAGAGGATTGCAAGTTCGAGACCGGAGACAGTCTGCATAACTTAGTTGAGACCCTGTCTCAAGAAGTAAAAAAAAAAAAAAAAAAGGGCTGGGGGTGCAGCTCAGTGATCCAGCACTTACACAGCAAGCAAGCACAAGGCCCTGGGTTCAACCTTCAGTTCCAAAAAAAAAAAAAAAGAATAGGAAGGAAGGGAGTCTTTTCCATAGAAAGGTGGTCTGGAAAACCACAGAAACCACAAAGAAGACTGTTGGGTATTCCAAGGTAGCAGAACAGAGCCAAACAGCAAGAACAACTGATCAGGACACATCTCCAGAAGCAGCTTTCAGTGGGGGCAGGGAAACAGAGCCCTCATCCAATGAGGTAAGCCAGACAGCCTTGGCAACCAGACCTTCAGTCCCACAGGACAAGCCCACAGTCCTTGAAGCCTGTGAACTCTTCCAGGGACTTCCTGAGACAGTGGCTTTCCTTGATTAAGGGGTTAAACATTGGAAGTGTGACTGTTTCCCATGCTCCATGCCTCATGCCTCAGGTGGCTTTTATTTGGCACTATCTTGAGAGGGAACCTATTGTGTGAGACTGAGCTATCTAGGTAATTCTTTGAAAACAAAGAATTACCACCCATGGAGA
The DNA here is from genome assembly GCA_007922755.1 of Pedetes capensis. Classification (NCBI taxonomy): domain Eukaryota; kingdom Metazoa; phylum Chordata; class Mammalia; order Rodentia; family Pedetidae; genus Pedetes; species Pedetes capensis. The sequence goes on along the minus strand of VMDO01020397.1, from coordinate 28,172 downwards.
GCCTGGGGGTGACCTGCCATATCTCCAGTGTGCTGTACACCTGCAGAGGGCAGTTGCAGTTAGGAGAAAGAAAGGATGCTGGCATACTGGCAGCAAGAGGCATGGGAAGGTTGCTCAGAAGTCAGCCTCTTTGGGGAGAAGAGATGAGTCCATCTCCTGAGGGGCGCTATGGAGACTGCCAAATCTGAGCCACAGTCAGATAAAAAGACCCCATCCTCAACAAATCATGTCCTCCACCTAACAGACTCTAACATTACAGGCCACAGAATGTGACTTCTCTAGCTTTTCTTCTTCTTTTGTTTCTTTCTTACTTTTTTATTGGATTTTTTTCTTCCTTTTTTTCTTCCTGTTGTGCTGGGGTAATTATGATATAGTATCCTCAGCTTTTTTCTTATTTTTGCTTGGAGATAGGATCACAATGAATTGTATGGGCTACCTCTGGCCTGGGGCCCAAGATCCTCCTGCATCAGCTCTTAGAGACACTGGAATTTCAGGGGAGCAAGTTATGTTCACCTCTTTTTTTTCTTTTGTTTTATATTTACCATCTTTTCATTGTTAATTTTCATTTCCTTGCTTTCCTTCTTTCTAATGTGATTTTTATCTTTTTTCTTCTCTAGTTTTTTTTCTTTTTCAACCTGCCCATCTCTTTCTGTATCTCTTTCTCTGTTTACTACACTTTTACTATGTTAGGCTTACTACTTCTTATGATGCTGCTTATTGTGCTTCTTATTGTGCAAATTAAGTGTTTACCTAATTTGGTTTATATCTTTTTTCTTTATTGTGTAATCATTTCATTTTATCATTAGCTCCTTTTCTTCCTCCTTCCTAACATTTGTTTCCTTTCTATATCTTCTTTTTCTTTTCTTTTGCTTCACCTTTGAGGCACTTTCTGTCTCCCCTTCCTCTGCCCCACCCTCTTACTTAAGATAAATATGATTTATACCTTCACTGTATTTTGTAACCTCATAGCTTACTCAATATTATTATTGCCATTCTCTGTCCTATGGCTGTTGGTGGTGCAGTAGCTGGCATTAAGTGAATTTAAGTGTCTTAGTTTATCTGGTTTGGTAGGATATTGTACCTGATTTAGTGGTTTGTCTTCCTCTCTGAGAGTGGCATTGGAGATTGTGATCTCAAAAGACAACTTCTAAGAATACCCCCAAATAAAATGGGAAGTGATACTCACCCCATACAGATGTAAAAATCACAACTAGAAACACAAGAAACATGAAAAAGCAAGGCAACTCATCTCCTCCAAAAGACAACGTCTTTAACCATTGAATCCAAAGATACTGAAACAGTTGAAATGTCAGACAAATAATTTAAAAGTTTACTTGTAAAAATGATGAATTACTTCAAAGAGGACAAAAATAAGCAAATGAATGAATTTTAAAAATCAATAAAAACCTAGGTCAGAAAGTCAACAATATAGAAGGCAAAGTCAGCAAAATGGATGAGAAATTCAGTAAGACAATTGAGATTTGGGGAAAACAAACAGAAATGTTTGGTGTGAAGGACTCAATACACCAAATTAAAAACACAGTGGAAACTATCATCAGTAGACTAGATGAAACAGAAGATAGGCTATCAGGGATGGAAGATAAGGTTGAGAAAATACTACATTCAGATATCAACAAGGAAAAAATTAAAAGAACATGACCACAATTTTCAAGAACTTTGAGTCATGATCAAAAGACCAAACCTAAGAATCCATGAGGTAGAAGAAGCTGAGATAAAAACTAAAGGCATAGAAAACTTAATCAGTGAAATTATAGATAAATTTTTTCCAAATTTTGGGAAAGAAATGGACATCCAATCACAAAAGGCATTTAGAACACCAACCAGACATGACCAGTAAAGAACCTCTGCATGACACATAATAGTTAAAATGCCAAGATTACAGAACAAAGAGACAATATTAAAAGCTACAAGAGAAACACATCAACTCAATTACAAAGGAAAAACCATCAGAATTACATCATACCTCTCAGCACAAACCCTAAATTCCATGAAAGGATGGAAAGATATACTTAAATCCCTGAAAATAAATAATTGCAACAAAGATTATTATATCCAGTAAAGTTATTATTTAAAATTGATGGAGAAATAATGACAATCCAAGAGAAGCATACACTAAAGTAATACATGACCACCAAACCAGTAATGTAGAAGGTACTTAAAGGAATCCTACACACAGAAGAGGAGGAAAGACAGTCTTCAACATGAAAGCAGAAGAAAAAATAAACTTCATGTGAAGAACAGACAAACTAAAGAGAACTAGGAAAAAACCAGTCATACCTAACTCAAAAAACCAGAAAACCCAGAATATAAATAAGGAAGAAAGGAAAAAGTGAATAGCTTATGAACCAACCAGGAAAAATATTAGCAAACTTATACCCTGTAGGATTATAAACATTAAAATTAATAACTAACACTGGGGGAAAAGAAGATGGTAGACAGATAACAGCCATGCTCCCATAAGGGTAGAAAATAGTTATGGAAAATTATGAAATCCTGTACTCAGAACAAAACAAAACAAAACAAAACAAAAGGAGTAGAGTGCAGTTTAATTATCAAGAAAAACAGGATGCCATAAGGAAAGCTGACCAAATAGTGGAGACTAAAATGATGGAGAAGAGGATGAAAGTGGGGACAACTCTCCATAATCCTTAGCTGTAGGGAAGATGGCAGCAGAGAGCTTCTGAGGATACAGAGACTTTTGGCAGGTGCACAGCTGAAGTAAGACTCAGGGAGGTCATCCTTTATGGCAGGCAACTAAGAGAGGAAAAATGCATCACCAACTGCCAGGTTGTGGGGCTAAAGAGGCCCAGCAGGGCTATCCCTGATGCCAAGAAGCTAGTGGGAGACAAGGTGTAGCCATCAGCAAGGGCATGTGGCTGAAGAGTGAACCAGGAGGTCATCCGTGCCACCAGACAGCTGGAAGCAGACAAGGTGGAGATACCTGTAAGGATGCACAGCCAAACAATGACCCAGTATGCCCATCTCTGACACTAGGCGGCTGATAGAGGGCAAGATGGAGACACCAGCAAGGTCGTAAAGCTGAACAATGGCAAGGGGCTGGAACAAGGTATAGTGGGGTACCTGGCAAAGACTCACAGCTGAAGAATATGTGGCAGGAACATCTCAGACAGTCATAGCTGGTAGGAGGGAGGGTGGACAAAGTGGAAGTCTACAAGACTCTCCAGGGAAGAAGCTGGACAACATGGTCTCAGACCCCTGGACATTGATTTCATTTGTTTTTTGTCTTTGTTTTTGTTTTTTTGTTTTTGTTTTTGTTTTATCTGGGAGAGATAGTCAATGTCCTCATCTCTGGAGCCATTGGAACTATGAGCTGGAGGGAGACAAGTGACAAGTTCAGGGGACAGAAAACAGTGGCAGGTGCTGCTGGTTCCCTGAGCCTAAGAAAGTTTAATCAGAATAAGGTGCATCAGGGGCCCAGTACGGCTTCAACCATGGAGAAGTAGCAACATGGGTCTGGGGAGCCTAAAACATATGGTGGTGCAATTGGGGACTGGGAACAAAGAGCATGTTGAGAAATGGAGTGGGTAGTGCCAAATGCAGAGGTTGCAGCAGGATCTAGGCACTAGACACTGAGGCTGCATGCTGCAAGGCGTGGGAAAGGGATAGAGAATCACCAGCAACCTGTCAACACCCAAAATCACAGGAACATCTGAAGAGAATCTCTATACACAGAGGAGGTGGTACCTAGCACCCAGACTAAGCAGTGGGCATGCCTCAGCAGAAAAATACCCAAAACATGAAAGGATATGCTGGATGGAAAGATCCTATAGACTGAAGAATCTCAACAGATAATTTCAGGGTAGCTAGATTCCTCAAGATGTGTGAAGGAGAATATAGAACCTTGCTTATAAATAGGCTAAAAGACCTTGAATATACCACCGTTAAAGCAATTGATTCACTGGACAAAAAGTTATCTAATTTGGAAGAACAATTCTTCAGACAAGTAAAAATTCTGAAGAAGAATTGAGCAGAGGTCATTGAGATGCAAGGGAAATTAAAGTGGCTCAGTATTAGGGTACAATCTTCAGTCTTGAGACTAGAAGCTGAAAACAGGACAGCTGAAGCTGAGGAAGGGTAGAAGACCTTATTTACTCACATTCCAAGATAGAAAGAATTATGAAGATATATGAACAAGATTTTCAAGACATATTTGATAAAATGAAGAAATGAAATCTACAAATTCAGGGGATCCACAAAGAGGCTAAAAACAATATGATAGGATTAGAAAATTTATACAGAAATTATTAGATTAAAACTTCCCAAACCTAAAGCAAGAGGTGGATACCTATACAACTAAAACATTCAGAACCCCAAACAGAGTAGACCAGAACAGATCCTCTCTATGAAACATTATAATTGGAATGCTAAATCTAGAAAGCAAAGAAGCTCTTCTAAAAGATACAAGAAAGAAATGCCAGCTCACTTCCAAAGGCAAACCCATCAGAATAACAGTGGACTTTTTAACAACATCAAAGTTTAGAAAACCTTGGGCAGATATCATCCAAGCTCTGAAAAGGAAAAACTGCCAACAAAGTACATTTTCCGGTGAAGTTATCTTTTAAAATAGATGGTGGATACAAGAAATTCCATGATATTGCCTTGTTTAAACTATTTGTAGCCACCAAGCCAGTATTACACAGGATTGTCAATGAAACACTGCATATAGGGGAAGTAAGACAACCCCACGTATAAGATAGAAGAAATGCACAGTAAACATGATAGGAAATTAAGAAAAAATAGACCAAATATGAAACAAAAACCAGTAACATATACCAAATTGATGCAGAATATTAAGCACCTCTCAATAATTACTCTCAATGTAAGTGGTCTTAACTCACCAATCAAGAGACATAGACTGGCCAATTGGGTTGAAAAACATAAATCCTTGATATGTGGCATTCAAGAGACTCACCTCATTCATAAAGACCATAAAAGGCTTAAAATTAAAGACTAGAAAACAATATACCAAGCAGGTGGGAAACAAAACAAAACAAAAAAAAACAGGATTTGTGATACTAATTTCAGACACATTACACTTTAATTCCAAACTAATCAGAAGAGACAAAGAAAAACATACATATTATTAAGGGAACAGTCAACAAGGAACCTATAACATTACATAATATTTACTCACCAAATACAGGAGCACCTATCTTCATAAAACACACTTCATTGGAGATTAAGGAACACATTGGGCCAAACACAATAATTATGGGATATTTCAATACTCCACTTTCAACAAGAGACAGGTCATCAAAACAAAAATCAACAGAGAAATAATGGACTTAAATTGCACATAGACCAACTGGACCTTATAGATATTTTCATAATGTTCTGTTCATCAGATATGGAGTACATATTCGTCTCAGCACCACATGGAACTTTTTGTAAGGTAGATCACATTCTAGTCCACAAAAATGGCCTCAACAAATACCAAAAAAAAAAGTAGAAATAATCCCCTGTACCTTATCAGATCACAAGAAATTTTTCACAAATCTTATAAATTCATGGAGACTAAATAATACTTTGAGAAACTGAACTCCCAAACAAATGAAAATAGAGAAGAAATAGATACGTTCATTACACATGTGAATTACCAAAATTAAACCTGGAAGACATAAGCTATCTAAACAGTCCCGTTACATTCATCAACATAAAGGAGGTAATAAAAATACTCACCACAAAGAAAAGCCCAGGCCCTGATGGGTTAACAGAAGAATTCTATCAAATTGTCAAGGAAAAATTAATACCTATTCTCCTCAAACTAGTTCAAAGAGCAGAAAAGGAAGATGCACTCCCAAACTCGTTCTATGAAACCTCCATCACCATGATACCTAAATTGGACAAGGACACTTGTAAGAAAGAGAACTGTAGACTAATTTCCCTGATGAACATTGATGCAAAAATTCTCAACAAAATCCTGGCAAACCAAACTCAACAACAAATAAAAAAGACCATACACCATATGTTGAATCAGCCTTCCATCAATGTAATTCAACATGTCAAGAGACTTGCAGGCAGAAATGACATGATCATCTCAATTGATGCTGAGGCATTTGACAAAGTGAAACATCCTTTCATGATAAAAAAATAAAAAAGCTTAGAGAAAATGGACATAATAGAGAAATACCTCAACATCATAAAGGCCATTTGTGACAGACCTACAGCTAATATTATATTAAATGGGGAAAGATTGAAACTATTTCCTCTAAGATGAGGAAAAAGACAAGGATGTCCATATTCTCCTATCTTATTCACTATTGTGATCAGAGTCCTAGCCAGAACAATCAGACAAGAGAAAAAAGTCAAAAGGGTACAGAGAGGCAAGGAAGAGGTCAATTTATCCTTATTCATGGACAACAAGATCTTTTACCTCAGGGCCTGGGCTTTTCTTTGTGGCGAGGTTTTTTATTACCTGCTTAAAGGACCCCAAAAATGGCTCTAAAAAACTCTTAACCCTAATTAACTCCTTCAGCAAAGTAGCAGGATAAAATATTAACACTGAAAAATCAGTAGCCTTCCTTTACACCAATTGTGAACAGGAAAAGAAGGAAATTAAGGCAACAATGCCTTTCACAATAGCTCACAAAAATATCAGATACTTAGGAGTCAGGCTACTCAATGACCCTGAAGATCTCTACAAGGAAAACTTCAAAACATTAAAGAAAGAAATTGCAGAGGATATTAGAAAATGGAAGGATCTGTCTGGTTCTTGGATTGGGAGAACAAATATTGTAAAAATGGCTATACTACCAAAAGCAATTTGCAGATTTAAAGAAATTCCCATTTAAATCCCAATGACAGATTTTGCAGAAACAGAAAAAAATCCAAAAATTCATATGGAAACAGAAAAGGCCACATATAGCCAAAACAATCTTAAGCTACAAAACCAGTGCAGGCAGGATCACAATACCTGGCTTTAAACTGTACTACAAGGCTATGGTCCCAAAAATAGCTTTGTACTGGCACAAAAGTAGGCTTGAAGACCAATGGAACAAAATTGAAGAGTCAGAGATACACCTACATAACTACAGCCACCTGATCTTTGACAAAGGGGTTAAGGTGGCAAACTAGAGAAAAGATGGCCTCTTCAACAGATGGTGCTGGGAAAATTGGATATCCATCTGCAGAAAAAATGAAAACAGATCCATACATTTTAATTTGCATGAGAATCAACTCAAAATGGATCAGAGACCCCAACATAAAACCAGAAACCTTAAAACTACTAGAAAAAAGGTAGGAAACATGTCCCAAACATAGGCATAAGAAAGTATTTCCTTAATAAGACTCCAATCACTCAGGAAATCACACCAAGAACTGACAAGTGGGATTACATGAAGTTAAGAGCCTGTTGTACAGCAAAGGAAATAATCGACAGAGTTAAGGAAGACCCCAATGAATGGGAGAAAATCCCCTCAGCCTACACATCTGACAGAGGACTAATTTCTAGAATTTACAAAGAATTCAAGAAAGTAAATCCCAAGGCAACAAATAACCCAATACACAAATGGGCTAAGGAAATGAGCAGACACTTCTCAAATGAAGAAGTTCATAAGGATAAGAAACACATAAAAAATGCTCAATATCCCTAGCCATTGGGGAAATGCAAACCAAAACAACTCTGAGATTCCACCTAACTCCAATAAGAATAGCCAAGAGAAAAAGGAACACTTTTACACTATGGGTGGAACTGTAAATTAGTTCAACCACTTTGGAAATCAATATGAAGATACTTCAGAAAACTAAAAATAGAACTGCCATAAGACTCAGCTATACTACTCCTAGAAATATACATAAAGAGAGACAAGTCATCATACCACAGAGACACCAAGATCTCCATATTTAATGCAGCACTCTTCACAATAGCAAGGACATTGAACCAAATCAAGGTGCCCATCAACAGAAGAATGGATAAAAAAATTATGGTACATATACACAATGGAATATTACTCGGCAATAAAAAAGGAATGAAATAATGTCATCTGCAGCAAAATGGATGTAACTGGAGAATATCATTTTAAGTGAAAGAACACAGGCTCAAAAAGAGAAAAACCCTATGTTCTCACTCATATGTGGGAACTGAATCTCACTTAAAGGAAGGAAAACCTATAAATACATAGACATATAAAAATGAACAATTAAACTTAGTGAAGAAGAGAAAATATAGAGTAGAAAGAAGGAGGGAGGGGACTAGCAAAGGGAAGTGAAGGTTGTGGAAGGTGGGAAGGGGAGGGGAAACGATGTAAAGGGATAAAGGCGAAAAGGATAATCTCAATGTAAATGATGTGACTTCATGTGTACATAGTAAAAATAGGGAATATAACCCATATATGCATATGAGTTTTACTACATATCAGTCAAAAGGTTCCATAAACTTTGTAAGTTGGTGAAATTATAACCAAAATTGGTGTAATAGTTGCATAATGGAAAAACCAAATGCTGTATTATTTTGTATCCCACCAACATTTATCAAGAAAGGGAAAAAAGAAAAGTAATAATAGTTAACATTACATTTCTATACAAATCCTTCATAAACTAATGGAATTTTAATCTTGGAAGCAAAACTTAAAATCTTTGCCTCAGTATAATAATAAATCTATGGCACTGACAAAAATTAAAGCCGTAGATCTCTTACAAGATTAGGGTACAAGCTGGGCGCTTTGGCGCACACCTGTAATCCCAGCGGCTTGGGAGGTAGAGATAGGAGGATTGCAAGTTTGAGACCAGAGGCAGTCCGCATAACTTAGTGAGATCCTGTCTCAAAAAGTTTAAAAAAAATGGGCTGAGGGTGCAGCTCAGTGGTCCAGCACTTGCAGAGCATGCAAGCACAAGGCCCTGGGTTCAACCCCAGTACCCCCCCCAAAAAAAAAGATTAGGGTACAGTGCAATGACCCCAAATAGATACACTTTGTGATGTATAAGTGCATCTGACATATATAATATCAAGACAATTATTTAGTCAAGGCAAGCAGACCCAAATCAGGTTACTTTTAACAGCAGTCAGGCACAACTAAACAGCAGAGATGTCTGGGTATAATCCATATTATTTAAAAAAAAAAAAGCTTCTTTCAATTGCCTTGTGTTTTACCTTTAAATGACCTTAACTCCACAAGTTTCTGAATAATGTTTAGATAAAACTCAAACATATGAAATATTTAGGCTTTAAAGATTTATAAAAGATTTCATAAAAAATTCAGTGAAAGCTGCTGTTGAGTGTTATCCAACAGAAAAGCAGAGATCTCCAATAGGGGAAGCGGTAAGTGTGAATTGAACCTTAGCAACAGTTTGTGACATGTTTCACTTATTCAATACAGTAGGTCAGGTGTGAGCTATGGTTGAGAGAACAGCTTGAGAAATGGCAAATGGTTTCATTCTCCATCATGACAACACCCCAAGTCACACATTATTTCTGGTATGGCAATTTCTGTCAAAAAAAAACATTACAATGTTTCCTCATGCACATTATTCCTTGGATCTGGTACCTTGCAACTTCTGGCTCTTCCTCAAAGTCAAAATGACCATTAAAGGTAAATATTTTTGGTTGTTTCAGGACATTAAGGCAGCCATGACAGTGCAACTGAAGATATTCACGAAAGAGGACTTCTAGAACTGCCTCAGAAAGAGGCAAGTATGAGATAAGCATGTTTAAATTGGTGAGATTATTTTGAGAGAAATTAAGGGCAAAATATCATTCACAGTTTGTGTAAAATTGTGTTTTAATTTAAGCATTAACTATTTTCTGATTGTACCCTTTGATTTTTTGGTCATACATTTTTAGTCATAGACACATACATAGACACAAATATGGTATTAATTATACTAAAATAGTTCAAATCATAGATGTCTATTTAAACAGTTATAAAAATGGGTATTTTAAAGTGTCAGATATAAACTGATATTTAAATGAGTCCTCATTCTGTTAAAAATCCTGACAAAATTTAACAGGAACTATAATCAATTACTCTGCCAAACCATTAAATCTTTGCCTTTTAAAGTTAGTTCTCTCTGAAGAGGCTCATAAAGCCATGAAACACATGAAAAATCCTCAATATCCCTAGCTATTAGGGAAATGCAAATCAAAACAATGCTGAGATTTCACCTTATTCCAGTAACAATGGCCAGGATCTATAAAACAAATAACAACAAATGCTGGCAAGGCTGTGGAGAAAAGAGAATCCTCTTAGACTCCTGGCGGAGCTATAAATTGGTTCAACCACTTTGAAAATCAATATGGAGTTACCTTAGAAAACTAAAAATAGATCTACCATATGACCCAGCTATAACATTATTGGGAATATACCCAAAGGGAGATGACTCATCATACCACAGAGACACCTGCATCTCCATGTTCAATGCAGCACTTTTCACAATAGCAGGATATGGAATCAACCAAAGTGCCCATCAACAGAAGAATGGATAAAAAAAAATTATGGTACATTTACAAAATGGAATACTACTCAGCAATCAAAAAATGAAATAATGTCATTTGCAGCAAACTGGATGGAATTGGAGAAAATTATCTTAAGTGACACAGCCCAAAAAGAGAAATACTACATGTTCTCACTCATATATGGGAGCTGAATCAAATTTAAAAGAATAAAATAATCCTATACAGAAATTGTAACATAATAAAAAGCTAATGTAAACTTAGTGGAGAAGGGACAATTCAAGGAAAAGAAAGAAGGAGGGAAGGATCTAGCAAAAGGAAGCGATGATGGGAGAAGACAGGAGGGGGAGGGGGAGTAAGGAGAAGAAAGGGATGAGAGAGAGGTCGACCTCAAAGTAAACTGCCCAATTTTAATAGTTCAGGGAATAATTATAATACCAACAATATCAAAGGATGGTAATAATGCAAATGGGCTTGATTATTCATGTAATACTGCTGATAATGTAAAAAGATCATTAGAGAAAAAAGTGTGGACTTAAATCATAATTGGGATGCAAGGGTGTACAGAAAAATATTCCCACAAAAAGATATGCAAGTAGAAGAGAGGCCATTATTGGGCGAGTGGGGGTATTATAATTATTTCCTGAACCATTACTGCCTCACTCATTGTTGTTGATATATATGAGTGTAGTATAAAGGGAGGAAATTCAGCAATCACTGCATCTCAATCCTTGTGTATACTTGGCTTTGCCATGCAGTAACAGTAAGAATCAGAAGAGGAGTCTTGGTGGAAAAATAGAAATGGAAATATTAAAGTCAAAAGGAACACCACAGAAGGGTCTTCCAACACTAAACCTGTGTGGAGGTAGAAACTGCAATGTAAGGCCAGTATATGCACATATGTATTTGTGTGTCTCTGTGTGCCTGATTTTGTTCTTGACTGTTGTGGCCAACCCTATCCCCCAGCTACTTTTGCTCCCCTCTAAATTCCCCTGGAGGAATCTGGAACTCTTTCTGCCTTGGAGTTCTGTATCTGACATCCTGCATCCAGGTGAAAAACTCAATTTGGAAAATGTTTAAGGATAATTCTCTCCAAAACCACAAATACCAAGGCCCAGGGAATAAGTCCTTTGGGTAGAATTTGTCCCAAGCCTATGTCAAGAAACTATCTGCATGAAAGGCATTGGCATGATGCAACAGCATTGTGTGAAAGTGTGCAATGCTAGGGGAAGGTGAAATAGCGCCCAGGACAGGCATCACCTAACACCTATGCAGCATCATGCTGTCCAAAGACCAACCTAGAAAGGATCAGCCTCACACACTCAGGGTCCAGGACAGCCACAGAACTTTCCTTGTCTGACCCACACAGGTCTGAATACCAATTTCATGTGCAGAAGCATCTACACATGCATGTGATTCCCATAGCCTAATAGAACCAATAATGTTGGATTCAGAAATTCCAAATCAGCAACTCAATATCAGTACAAAAATCAAGTTTTCTGTTTGTGTTCTGAACTTTGACTTCTTCAGGAGTGCTATCTTCTTTTATCAGTTCTGCCCCTGGGGATCACATGTTGTCATGATCCATCAATAGCATAGAAAACCATCATTTATGGTTTTCTAAGAACATGCATTGCTTTGGGGAACGCTGTGACAAAAGATCTCTTTAAAGGATTGAAAAGTAAAGAGGTTACATTGAAGATTGAAGACGCCCCTGACTCATACCATGGTATTTTCAGTCGCATCATATGGTTGTGAAAGCTGGACATTGAACAAGGGAGAAAGGAAAAGAATTGATGCTTTTGAATTATGGTGCTGGAGATGATTACTGAATATATCATGGACTGCCAAAAGGACCAACAGATCCGTCCTAGAAGTACAACCAGAGTGCACCTTGGAAGCAAGGATGGCTAGACTGCATCTCACTTATTTTGGACATGTGGTCAGGAGGGACCAATCCCTGGAGAAGGACATCATGTTTGGGAGAGTGGCAGGTCAACTACAAAAAGGAAAACCTTCCACTAGATGGATTGACACAATATCTGCACCAATGGGCTTAAACATAAATAAGATCATGTGCCTGGCACAAAATCGGGGAGTGTTTCATTCTGTTGTAAGTAGGGTCACCATGAGTCATATCTGACTCAATGTATCTAACAACAACAAGAAGAAGAACATGCAACTAATTGGAGCATGTTTCTCTTACCTTCTATATTACAAGACCATGGATGAAAAGCTCCTATGTTTCCAACCATCTGAAATACTGAGAAGACCAATCACCTGGGAAGGCCAGAATCACTGGTCATTCTTCCTAAAATGACCTAAGAGTGTCATTTTAAAGGCAGATGAAGGTGATACCACCCCAGGGATAAAGGAGAATGGGGAACAATTTGGATATTACATGCCATAATATATTAAGGTTATCTTAACAGTTTTGATATCAAATGGACATTGCAAAGACAATCAGAGAAGTCTAAAATGTGAGGCTTAGCTGAATTCAGGGGAGAGAACATCAAGTTTGCTCAGAGAGCACATCTTTGTCCAGGGAGATGGCAAACTTGTCTTATTTGTATAGGAGCCTCTGGCACCCTGTTGGTGTATGGAGTCTGATTCTCTTCATAGGAGCTGAGGCAAGGCTACCTACAATAGTTTCTGTCCTCTGCTCTCCACTTCCATCAGCTCAGAGACCAGTGTCCCTCAACAGGTGACTCTGTTCATATCCAGGCACTAGAATCCTGGTCTATTCCTAAAAAGAACATACTTGCAATTCCATGATACTTTCATGTAGCGGCTGATTTATCTACCAGGCACAAGATGCTATTGGCCCATCAGATTTTTTCAATTTCTTTTGAATTTGAAAGAAAAAAAAAAAAGTTTTGGACAAGGAAAATATTTTACTAAGTAATATTAATATATTTCTCTTTATACGACACAGTTTAAATATAATTTTAATTTTCAATAGAGGATAAGGCACATGAGAGCATATAAACCACAGGGCCACAAAAGTTCTATCATGGCCAGGATCACATTGCTATACATTGTTGTTGTTAGGTGCCATCGAGTGGAGTCTGACTCATAGTGACCAGATGTACAACAGAATGAGACATGCCCCGACACTGTGCCATACCTGGCACTATGTCAGTGCTTCTCTGCAATTCATAGGCTGATTATTTTGGGAGTGGGCTGCCAGGTCCTTCTCCCATTTTTGCAGTGCTGGGATTGAACCCAGGGCCTCAGAGAGCACAAGAGCAGCACTCTACCAGCTAAACCCTAGCCCCTTGTTTTACATAGTTCTATACAAATAGATCCTGACATAAGGATTATTCATCTCTATTCCTCTTTATTTTCCTTAAATAACAAGAATTCCTAAATATTTATAAATGTCCTCATCATAACTCCTATTCATATACAACATAATATTCTATACAGCTAGCATCATTTTTCTCCTACAACAATTTTTATGGTCTCTGTATCCTAATTAGTTTTGACATTCATGTTATCATAATTAGGAAGATAAAAGAATATAGGCTTTTGATAGACACTAGATCCGAGCACTTACACATGTTTCCTCCCTGGTTAGTGAAAGTTAATTCTAAGTAGTGAAATGTCTGGGTCAATGACATATACATGTTAAAGTCTTTTCATTCATACTGTGATGTTTTCCTCCAGAAATATAATAATGAACACTTTTACTAGCCATTAGTGAGAGTATAGTTTTATTTACAGTTGCTGAAAATGGGCTACATTTAATCTGTAAAAGTGGTTTTTCATTTATAATAATAGAATTTCTTTTAGTAGTAGTTGCATTTATCAAATCTATATGTACTATCATGAGAGTATACTCATGAGTAACTTTCATTTGAACATTTTTATTTTACTTTAGGTCCTTTTGTAAGTGGATTGTATATACTGAGGAACAGAAATTTTTGTTTTTCAAACATTCTAAAAATATTTTGTGAAGTTATTGCCTTTAAAAATATTTTTGAAATGTCACGATTACAGTGGAAAAGATCATGAACCTTCAGGGTGAGTTAAATCTAATAATCTTTGTTCCCAGGCATTTTGTTTTTTGTTTTTTGCCATCTAATTCCAATCTACAATTTTAGAAATGGATATGGTTATTGTGCTATTTTACTTGTCTTCAGAAATTATTTAGAATCTCTACAATTTGTTTCACTTTAAAATATTAATAGTTTTGTATTTTAGAATTGTTTGCTTTCATGCATTGTAATTGAATAATTTAATCACTAAGATTTCCAATATAAACTCTAGATGAGTGAAATATTTAGACATTACTCAGGAAATTTCTCTATTTCTATCCTATTGACATGCATATATACATAAATACATTTGTGTAAGTGTGTATGAACATGTTCTACAGCCATTATCACTCTGTTTAAAATAGTACTGTTAACTACTAATAGCACTTACTGTTTCAGGAAGTTAAAATTCTCTTTTTATGATTTAGAATTATTTTCACAAATGTCCTGGCACTGTCACATTTTCAGAAATCTGTAAATTTATTGGGCCATGGTCATAAAAATTTAATAATTTTTCTTTATCAGCTAATAATTTTACAAGCTTATAGGGTACAGTATAATTTCTTGTATGCATACAGATCATAGATCATTAGAGAAATTTTAAATTTCCGTCATTACTTTTTGAAATTTTTTGGGTAGCATGTATTAGTTTTCCAAATTCGTGAGGTACAGTGTGATATTTCAAAACATGTTTACAATATATAATGATCAAATCCAGGCAACTAAAGAGTCCAAACCCTTACCATTGCCTTGTTTTTGGACACTTTGAGTTTCTCTTTCTAGTCAATCATGGTATATATAATAGGAGATTGCTAACTATAATCACTC
This sequence comes from Pedetes capensis, assembly GCA_007922755.1. NCBI lineage: Eukaryota > Metazoa > Chordata > Mammalia > Rodentia > Pedetidae > Pedetes > Pedetes capensis. The sequence continues at coordinate 12,875 of VMDO01020397.1, read as the reverse complement.
CGCTGTGACTTATCTACTTTTATTTAACTGTGTGTGATGGCCACTTCTACAACCTCCCTCTATTCTTCTGACTATTCACCCTTTCTTGCTTATAGAAATTACTATTATACATTCAAATGAAATATTTTAACATCTTCATATGAAAAAACCATGCAGTAGTGGTCTTTACGTATCCAACATATTTCACTATATCCTACATATAAAATATAGCTATATAGCTAAATATGTTTCAAAAATTCCATTGTGTGTGTGTGTGTGTGTGTGTGTGTGTGTGTGTGTGTGTGTGTGTAAGTGCCACTGAGTCAGGCCTGACTCATAACAACATTATGAATGAAAGAATGAAACGCTTTCTGGCACAGTGCCATCCAGGCACTATGTCAGTGCTTCTCTGCTATTCGTAGAGTTTTTGAAGACTGATTTTTTTTTATTGTTTCAGGAGTGGGGTGCCAGATCCTTCTTCTATTTGCATGGTGCTAGGGATCAACCCAGGGCCTCAGAGCAAGCACTCTACCAACTGAGCTAAAGCCCAGCCTGATATATATCCATTCAGGTACTGATGCACAAGTAGGTTGATTCCATATCTTGGCATGAAGATATCTCCAGTTTGCAGGTATAATTTGCTCTGGATGTACACCCAGGAGCTGGAGAGCTAAATCATATGCTAGATTTCTTTTTGGTATTGTTGGTAAACTCTATACTGTTCTTCATAGTGCTTGTACTAATTTACTTTTCCACCAATAGTAGAGAAGAGTCCCCTTATCTCCATAAACTCACCAGTATTTGTTATTTTGTGTCTTTTTTATAATGACCATTCTGACTGGTTTGAGATAATATCTCATAGTGGTTTTATCTTGCATGTTCCTGACAATTAATGAAGTTAAGGATTTTTTTGTAAATTTGTTGTTGATTTGTATTTTGGCTTTTGAAAACTATCTATGAATTGGAATGTGGTGGCACACATCTGTAATTCCGGTACTTGGGAAACTGGGGCTGAAGGATCAGCACAAATTGCAGGCCAGCCTGGACTACACAGTGAGGTAAAGGCCATCTGGGACTGCATAGTGAGACCTTGTCTCAAATAGCCAAAAAAATATATCTATTCAGATTTCTTTCCAAATTTATTTGAATTATTCTGGGGTTTTGATATTGAATTTGGTATATTCTGGATATTAGTACTTTTTCATATTAATAGCTGCCAATCCTTTTTCTCATTTATAGATTTTCTCTCCTCATTTCTTTTGCTATGCAGAAGCTTCTTAGTTTACTACAATGAAATGTTTCTATTCTGTTTTTTATCTGTGCTTCTGGAGTCTCATTAAAAAAAAAAACCTATTGCATGTACAAATGCCAGCAAGTGATTCTCTGTGTGTGTGTGTGTTTTTTTTGAAGTACCATACCTTCATGCATTACATTTAGATATTTGATTAATTTTGAGCTCAATTTTGTACATGGTGAGTGGGTGAAGTCAAATTTCCATTTTCTGCATGTGAATATACTGGTTTCCTAGCACAATCTATTGAATAAGCAGTCCTTTCTCCAAAGTACATTTTCGCATTTTTGAGGGAATCAGCTATGAATGTACTGGGTTATAACTGGTCATTTTATTCTGTTACATCGATCTCTGTGCATGGCTTCATGCAAAAGCTATACTACTCTGATTACTATACATCAATATTATATTTTGAATTCAGGTATTGGGATGCCTGGAGCTTTGTTCTTTTGCCTAAGATTGTTTTAGCTCTTCAGGGGTTTTTCTGACTACATATTAATACTTGGATTTTTTTTCTAGTGCTGTAAATGAGGTCTTTTGTATTATTCTTTTCTTTTCTTTGAATTTATTATTTAATAGATATATAAAGCATACACCTCGACATATCAGCATGGTATTGTGTAATGTTTTGGTACATGTATACATTGCATGTTTAATCAGGTTAAGCTGATTATTTCCTCAAATATTCCTAATCTCTTTATGGCAAAACATTCAAAATCATTTATTCTTGCTTTTTGGAATATGTGTATTTTTATGGAAAGTGCATTGAATCTATGAATCCCTTAGGGTAGTATAAACAAAGTGACGCATAGGCATTATTAATGTGAATTGTATTAACCTGGAGAGTATCTTTTGGTGACTACTGACATCTATTTGAAATTGTTTTAACTTTCTGTATATTTCTTGGTAGAATTTTCTGTTTTATACAAGTAGCCAAGGCAATTTTTCCTACTTCTGTTGCTATAATAAACATATTTTCTCCATATAATATACATATACATATTTTCTCCATATTTCTCCCTACAGACAATAGCAAGATTAAATGTGAGGATTTTAAAGGATTATCTAATTTACTGAATCTTATTTAGGACAATTTGCCCAATATTTTATTACATGTTTGTAACAATCATCTGTTAACTTCATTTTAAAAAGTTTCTTCTTATATTCTGTTTAATTTAAGAATTTCCTTAAGTTTTGGAACTTAAGTCCATTATGACTGGCTGTATATTCAGAAACTGATTTCTTAAAAGCTCTGTTGAAACCATACAGTGATATTTGTAAATTTTCTCTCTTTTATATTTGAGTCAGTTTGTCTAATTATATTTCATGAAAAAAAAACCTACTTCCTTGGAGATCAAAGTGATGGTTTTAAATTTTCCTGTTGAATTTGTTCATCTCATTTTTTAAACTCATGTTCACATTACGTGTCTTCTCTTATTTTTGAATCAGACTTGTTTGTGTTTGCATGAAATCTATTTTCATTCTCTCCAAAGATCCAGGTATGCCTTTTTTTTCCCCCTCCAGATGAATCAGGCATCTATTTTGAATTCTTACTTTCCTTTAACCTCCAATCCATCATCCTAAATTATTTTACACCTATTTTCATTCTCTTTTTCCCATGTTTTTGAGTTGAAGACTTAATTCACATGAATAAATTGTCTTTTATTTACTATTGAAAATTTTTGCTACTCAGGTATCATTTCTGAGCATTTTCATCCCTTCATTTTTCTTCTCTCTCTCTCTCTCCTGGGCTCCTGAGAATCAACTCTTGATCATTGATGTGATTTGTCCTCTCTTCTTAGATTTATTCACCAATGGGATTATTGCTTTATACATTGTCTGACTTGTTTTCCATGCTTCACTATTTAATGAGGGTTTTTTTGTTGTTGTTGTTGTTGCTGTTGTTGTTGTTCTAGGTTAACAAAGTGGATTTCAAATGTGGCTCCTCATGGGGCCATACCCATGAATGGAATTGCATGAGCCTAGTGTCATTCAATCTCTTTCACTTTTGTTAGTCCATGAAGTGAGAAATTATTCTGTGCACATATACCTGAAATGATGTGTGGCCTCATGACAGCCCCACAGCAATGAGGCCAAAAAAAAATCATGGACTGATACCTTTAAAACTATAGGTCAAAATAAGCCTCTTCTCTTCAAAACTTTATTAGAGCTCAGGTATTTATTATACTGAGGGAAACCTGGGCAACAGCAAAGTTTGTACCAAGAAGAAGGGCTTTATTGGCCATTACTACATATCTTATTTGATGTGGAGGATCCTTAGGAGTTGGTCAGTAAGAGGAGTTTGTAAAAATTCAGAAAAGAAAGCTAGAAATGCCTTGTTGATGTTGTTAGGTGCCATCGAGTCGGTATCTGACTCATAGCGACCCTCTGTATAACAGGGGAAACACTATTGTCAGTGCTTCTCTGCTGTTCATAGGGTTTTCCATGGCAGATTGATTTTTGGGAGGGGGTTGCCAGGTCCTTCTCCCAAGCCTACAGCTTCTGGTGTTCCCAAGCAGTCTCCCATCCAGGTACTAACCAGGCCTGACCCTGCTTAGCTTCTGAAATCTGACGGGATCGGATGCCACAGGGTTACAGCTGCAGGCTAAGAAGTGCCTACAATCCTATAATCAGAGATTTTGTGGTAATTCCACTAACTTTTGCACTTGATGTACTTACTTTTTCTAGTTTATTTATACACAAAATGGAATCTCTGATTAAATTTTTCTCCAATTAGTTAGCAATATGTACATTTTTTCATTCTCTTTGGGAGAACTTGTAATTTAAAAAAATAAGCAGAATCCAGAATGTGACATGTTGAGTCACTGGAACCCTGTGATTTATGGAAATTTTCATATTTCCTTGATTTTTACTTTTTTCCCAGTCAAGATTACTGGATATTATCTCAGGTTTTGTATCCTTATATAAGTTTTTAAATTAATGTTGTATTAATGTAGCATTTTTTTCATTTTTGAAGCCATATCAGTATAAATCATCTAGAAAATTTCTTTGCTTTTTCAGTGTTCATATTTCTCTCTGAATTTCTTATCCCTTTTCCAATCTCAGGGCTGTCAAATTTTCACATGAATAAGAACCAACTGCAGGGCTTATTGAAACAGTGGGATTGCTGGAATTCACTGCCAGATTCACTAACTTGACAGGTTGTTGGTGAGGCCAGAGGATTAGTACATCCACACGGTGGTGGGAAGGTCCTTTTGCCTAATTCAGCTGATACCCAACTTCATCAGTATTTCTATATGAAAGCTTTCCTTTCTCACTCTTGTTCTCGCTTTTATACTTTCTCTCTCTCCTCCGCCTCTCTCTCTCTCTCTCTCTCTCTCTCTCTCTCTCTCTCTCTCTCTCTCTCTCTCTCTCTGATGTGTTGTTGTTGTTAGGCACCACTGAGTCGGGTCCAACTCATAGTGACCCTCATAAAGTTCCTTTTTTTTTTTTTTTTTTGGGAGAACTTGATATTGAACCCAGGACCTTGTGCTTGCATGCTTTTCAAGTGCTGTACCACTGAGCTGCACCCCCAGCCCAGTTTTTTTACTTTTTGAGACAGGGTTTTGCTGAATCACACAGACTGCCTCTGGTCTCAAACTTGCAATCCTCCTGCCTCTGCCTGCCGAGTCGCTGGGATTACAAGTGTGTGCCACCACACCCAGCTCCTCATAGGGTTTTCAGTGGCTGATTGAGAAAACTTAATGTATTTCCAACTCAAACATATCACTTATTAAAATAATCCTAAAATCATGTTTTCATTTTTTAAGAGTATTTAGGAACAGATACCATAAAGGAATTTCTAACAAAATAATTGTCTTTCATAAGCTATAACTTTATTTACATTCAAGATTTTGCACAAAGTATGAGAAAAGTGTGAATACAAAAGAAGTAAAATACATGCTCTTTAATAATCTGTGGTGCAACAGCTGAGCATGCTAGTGTATGTTTATAAATGCCTGTAATCACTGCACTTGGGAGGCTGAGACAGTAGGATTACAATTTAGGGGCTAGCCTGAACTACATAGTGAGTTCAAGGCACCCCGGACTACAGAATGTGACTCTGTCTCAAAAACAAAACAAAAGAACAAAAAAAGCTGAAAGAAAAGACAAAAAATAAGTTAAAAAAAAAAAAAAAGTGCCGGACGCAGTGGGGCATGCCTGTAATCCCAGCGATTTGGGAGGTGGAGGCAGAAGGATCGCAAGTTCAAGACCACAGGCAGTCTGCGTAATTTAGCGAGACCCTGTCTCAAAAAGTAAAAAAATGGGCTGAGGGTGCAGTTCAGTGATCCAGCTCTTGCAGAGCATGCAAGCGCGAGGCCCTGGGTTCAACCTCCAGTACCAGAAAAAAAAAAAAAAAAAACCTTGGAAATCTATGCAAATCAACGAGCAAAGGCTAATAGTAGTCCTATAATAAAAATATATGCTTAGGGTCTCCATCATTATTAGGTGCCGTGGAGTCAGGTCCTGACTCATGCCAACTGTATGTGCAACAGAATGAATTACTTCCCGACACTGTAACATGCACATGATCTTTTTTATGGTTAAGTCCATTATTGCAGTCACTGTATCAATCCATCTAGTTGAGGGTCTTCCTATTATTCATTCACCCCCCACTCTCCCAAACATAATGTCCTTCTACAGGGATTGGTCCCTCCTGACAACATGTCCACAATACATCAGAGGTAGTCTAGCCATCCTTGCTTCCAAGGAGCATTCTGGTTGCACTCCTTCTGGGACAGACCTTTTGATTCTTTTGGCAGTCCATGGTATATTCAATATTCGTCTCCAGAACAATAATTCAAGAGCTTCAATTCTTCTGTCTTCCATATTCAATGTCCAGCTTTCACAACCGTATAATGTGACTGAAAATACCATGGCCTGAGTCAGGTTCACCTTTGTCTTCAATGTGACATCTTTACTTTTCAACACTTTAAAGTGGTCTTTGGCAATAACTTTCCCCAATGCAATGTGTCTTTTGGTTTCTTGGCTGCTGCTTCCATGGGTGATGATTGTAGAACCAAGTAAAGCAAAATCTTGGAAAATCTCAATATTTTCTTCATTTATCATGAAGTTGCTTACTGACCCAATTATAAGGATTTTTGATTTCTTGATGTTGGGGCACCATCCATACGGAAGACTCTGTTCTTTGATCTTCATGAGTTAATGTTTCAAATCCTTTTCAGTTTCAGCAAGAAAAGTTGTGTCATCTGCATAACACAGGTTGTAAAATGAGTTTTCCTCCAATTCTGATGCCATGTTCTCCTTCATAAAGTCCAGCTTCTCAGATTATTTGCTCAGCATAGAGATTGAAGAGGTATAGTGAAAGAATATAGCCCTAACACACACTTTTTCTGACTTTAAACCAGGCAGTGTTTCTTTGTTGTGTTAGAACGACACCTTCCTTGTCCAAGGAGAGATTCCCCCTGAGCACAATTAAGTGCTGTGGTATTACCATTCTTCAAAATGTTATTCATAACTTGCTGTTATCCACAGAGTCAAATGCCTTTGCATAGTCAATAAAATGTAGACAGACATCTTTTGGTATTCTCTGCTTTCAGTTAATATCAACCTAACATCTTCAAGGATGTCCCTGATTCCACACCCTCTTCTGAATCCAGCTTCAATTTCCAGCAGTTCCCTGTCTATATACTGCTGCAGTCACTTTTGAATGATCTTTAGCAAAATTTTACTTGCATGTATCTTAATGGTACCATTTGATAATGTCCACATTCGGTTGAATCCCCTTTCTTAGGAATAGACACAGAGATGGATTCTTCCAGTCAGCCAGGTAGCAATACTCCAAATCTGTTGGCATAAACAAGTAAGCACCTCCAGTGCCACATCTCTTTGTTGAAACATCTCTATTGGTATTCCATCAATTCCTAGACCCTTGTGTTTCACCAATTCATTCAAGGCACCTTCCACTTCCTCCTTCAGTACTATTGGTGTCTGATCATATGCAACCTCTTTGAAATAGTTGGTCACCCACCAGTTTTTTTTGGTATAATGACTCTGTGTATTCCTTTCATCTTCTTTTGATGATTCCTGCACTGTTATATATTTTCCCAGTAGAATCCTTCACTATTGCTGCTCAAGGATTGAGGATTATCTTCAATTTTTTATGCTCTAAAAAAAATAGAGCATGGATTTCTATCTTAAGCTCTTTGCACATGTTATTATATTATTTGATGTTGTATTCTTCACTTGCTCTTTGAAATCTGTTTAGTTCTTTAACTTCATTATGTCTTCCTTTTACTTTAGCTGTTTAACATTCAAGGGCAAGATTCAGAGTCTCTTTTGACATGTAATTTGGTCTTTCTTTTCTTTTCTTTTTTTAACTGTCTTTTAATGACCTTTTGCTTTCCTCATGAATGATGTCTTTGATATCATGCCACAGCTCATCTGGTCTTTGATCATTAGTATCTAACACATCAGATCTGTTCTTGAGATAGTCTCCTAACTAAAGTAGCATATATTTAAGATCATGCCTTGGCTGTCATACACTTGTTCTAATTTTCTTTAGTTTCAGTTTGAACCTACATATGAGCAGTTGATCCACAATTGGCTTCATTCTGACTTTTTATATTGATGTTTTCTATCCTCTCTTTCCACAAATTTTAGTCCATTTTGTTTCAGTATGTTCTATCTGATGAACTCCAGCTGTATAATTGTCATTTACCTATGTGAAAAAATATATTTGCAATGAAAAGGCCATTGGTCTGACAAAATTCTATCATGTGATCACCAGCATTATTTCTGTCACCAAAGCCAGATTTTCCAGCAACTGAGCTTTCTTGGTTTCTAACTTTTGCATTCCAGGCACAGGTGGTTATCAGTGCGCCCTGACTGCATGTTCGATCAATTCCAAACTGCAGAAGCTGGTAAAAATTCTTCCTTATCTTCATTTGTGGCCTTAGTGGTGGGTGCATAAATTTGAATAATAGTCATACTGACTGGCCTTTCTTGTAAATATATGGATATTATTCTATCTGTGATAACATTGTACTTCAGGACAGATCTTGAGATGTCTTTTATCATGATGAATGCAACTTAATTTCTCTTTAATCTGTCATTCCTAGCATGGTAGACCATATGACTATCTGATTCAAAATGGCCCATGTCAGTACATTTTAGCTCACTGATGCCTAGAATGTTGATATTTATGTGTTCCATTTCCTCTTTAATTATTTCTAATTTTTCTAGAATCATATTCACAACAAAATCTACTTTCCAATTATTAATATTTGTTTACAGTTGTTCCTTCTTATTTTGAGTCATCCCACATCAGTAAATGGAGGTCCCTGGGGCTTTACTTCATTCCCAACATTAAGGACTCTACTTTGAGGAGGTAATTCTTCCCCAATCATCTTTTAAGTGTCTTCCAACCTGGGGGGCTCATTTTCCAGCAGTATATACAATGGTATTTGTCTACTATTCATATGGTTTTCAATGGCTAATTGTTTGAGGAGTGGGCTGCCAGGTCCTTCTCCCTAGTCTGTATTAGTCTGGAAGCTCAACTGAGACCTGTCCATCCTGGGTGACCCTGCCAGTATCTAAAATACTGGCATAGCTTTCAGCATCACAGCAACACACAAGCCCCTACAGTGCAGCAAACTAACAGATAAATGAGGGTGACAGACATCAACTTGATGGAAATTTTATAGCATAAATTCTCTAGATGCACATATATGTCAAACGTCATGAAAATGGTTTGACCTCCAGTGAGTAGAACACCATTATTATGGATGCATGGAAAGTTGTAGATCAGGACCTCCAGAAAAATATTCTTTTACTTCTTTTTTTGTTATTGTTAGTTTGTGTTTAGGTCCTTGTTTATTTTTTATTAGGATATATTTATTGTACAAATAAGGGATTTCATTATGACATTTCTATATACACATAATATATATCTATATGTTCTACTTTGAGCATATCCTTGCCCTCTATGACTCTTCATTATCTCCTTCTCCCTTCCTTATTCTTCTCCTATATTTCTATTACCTCTCCTTTTAGTTTCTAGCCCTCCTTTTTTTCCCTCTAATTCCATATGTGCCTGAAAAGATGCAATATTTGTCTTTCTAAGTTCTTATTTACTTTATCCTTTGAATCAGAACTAATATTCTCAAGACTGTTAGGTAAAATTCTTGATATTTACTATGAAGCTTATCATACCTTGAGCTTACACCAACCATAAAGCTAAGAATGCTATAATATCTGATATCCATGAAAAGATTCCCCACTTCTCAGTACTCTAATAGCCCCACTGGTGAATTTTTAGAATGTGTTAATTGATGAATTCTTTGCTATTTGACTACAAATGTTCATGCAACCAATTTCACTTCACAGCAGATCATTCAGAGTAACAAATCTATGTTCCAGGGCTATGATCAGTGCTACTTTTCTCATAACAAAATATTTTACTTCTTCCACTAAAGCAAAGATTTTGCTTATGTCAATAAAATGTTTCTCACATGTCTGTCATTTTGCTATGCTATGGGAGCTTGTGTGTTGCTGTGATGCTGAAAACTATGCCAGTGTATCTAAGATACCTGCAGGGTCACCCATGGTGGACAGGCTTTAGCTGAACTTCCAGACTAAGACAGAGTGGGAAAAAGGACCCAGCAGCCCATTCACAAAATAGCCATTTAAAACACTATGAAGAGAAAGTGGGCTAAGATGGCAGACAGATAACACCCTCCTTTAGAGGCAGAGGGATAGGAGAGCTTAAACAATGGCTTAGAACTCATATTTATCAGTCAGACAGAGAAATGAATTATATAGGAGTAGAGATATATATTAAAAAATCAACAAGTTAGATAAATATCACCAGTGGCAGAGGAATTTTTGAAAGGGGAAAAGGAATCAGTAGCAGGTCAGTGAGAGTGTGCCACCAGAAGCATGGAGAATTGCTCCAGTGGGAAGAGAAAACTGTCAGTTACAGAACTGGGCCACCAGAAAACTCACCAGCAATTCCTCCAACACCATGTGGATTTCACAGAGGGTGGAGAGACTCCAGAGGTTGACAAGATCAAAAGCCAAAAGTGGAGAAAAACTAGTAAAAACCACCCCATCACCTGGATCACAGATCTTGGAGAACATACAGCCCAGGAGAAAATTTCACACAGGTATCTGGACCTCAGACCCCCCAAGAAGTGCAACTCTAGCAGCCCACCAACATCCTCTGGATAAAAGACAGGTAGCATTTTCCACAGAGAGCAACTGGTGAGTGAGTCTCGGATACCAGGTGCAGTGCCAGCAGCATACCCACCATCCCTCCTGCCACAGAAGCCCTGGCCATGCAGCTTGTGATAGGAGAGCAGTGGGGTGCAGGTCCCACATGGGAACATGGGCCACAGACCCTCTGGGAGTTGCATGATATCATCCCACCCATTGCAGCATGGAATCAGAGAGCAAGTGCAGCAGGGTTCAGGACAATAGGATAGGAAAGAGGGCGCCCAGAATCCAGGTGCATGGGCAGCACAACCACCATTCCCCCACCATGGAGGTCCCAACTGCATAGTTTGCCACAGGAGAACAGGGTGGCATGAGTCCCACATAGGAGCACAGGCCCCAGATTCACTGTGGGTAGCAAGATATCATCCTGCCCACTGCAGAATGGGATTGGAGAGTGAACAAGGCAAGGCTCAAAATGCACAAAAGGACAGGGGGTGCCCAGACCCCAAGTGCAGCAGGCACACCAGTGCAGCCGTCATTTTCCTGCCACAGAGGTCCTAACTGCACAGTTCATGACAGGAGAACAAGGCAGCATGAGTTCCACCTGGGAGCACAGGCACCAGATTCACTAGAGATAGCAAGATATCATCCCACACACTGCAGCATGGGATCAGTGAGCAGCGGGGATCCAGTCATGCAAGAGAGCAGTGATCCCAGCATCAGGATCTGGCTCACCATCATCTGCTGTTGCCATTTGGGTTGCACTCCCTGAGCTGGGATGTTGGTGCTTGTGAGCTTTGCAGGGGAACCAGGAGTCTTGGTGGGGTAGTTGGGGACATACCACCTCTCTGGTAGCATGGCACAGGTGGAGTATCCCACAGGCCAGGTCATTAAGAGCATCCTGAAACCTGGGCCAGTCTGAGAGACTGGTGTGGACTTTCCACCATCATCCCCTGCTAGAGGGATGCTATGCAGAAAATCCTTCCCCTAGACCTGCCAGCTTTCAATGTGAGAGTGAGGCGGGGGAGTGAGAGAAAAGTGCCAGAGACTCATCATCACCCAACCTCAAAAGAATGTCAGAGGGAGAATATTCACATTTGGAGGAGGTGGAACCTAACTCCCAGACCAAGCAATGGGCAAGCCTCAGCAAAAATTACAGGAAACATGAAAGGACACACTGGATGCAAAGATCCCACAAACCAAAGCCTCTCAACAGACAATACCAAAAAATCCTGATTCCTAGAGTTTTCAGCATCAGAATTCAGAATTTTGATTGTTAATATGTTAAAAGATATCAATGGGAGAAGGACATGGTAACCCACTCCCAAAGCAATCCCGAAACAGTCAGCCATTGAAAACCCTATGAGGGTCGCTATGAGTCGGACTCAAATCTATGGCACCTAACAACATAACAAAAGTTATCAAAGATAACCCCACCAGCACCCTTGAGATCCTGGAGAAGATATCTCATTTGGGATCTGTACTCTCCATAGAGCTAAAAATAATCAGAATAAACAAAGCTGCAATCCTTGAGATACAAGGCAAGCTGAATGAAATAAATACTTCAATAGAATCCTTAACATTAAGAATGGACCAGGCTGAGCAGAGGATCTCATACACAGAGAAAGGAATACAAGATATTAACTACACTCAAGTTAAGATAGAGAAAATTATGAAGCAATACCAGCTAGATCTCCAAGAGGTTTCAGACAAAATGAGAAGGCAAAATTTAAGAACTCAGGGAGTCCATGAAGGAGCAGAAATCAATAAAAGAGGATTACACAATTTATTCCAAGGTATGCTGAGTCAAAATTTTCCAAATCTAATGCAAGAATTGGATACTTACACAACCGAATCATTCAGAACCCCCCCAAAGTAGACCAAAATGGATCCTCCCCAAGACACATTATTTTTTTCCATTGGAAATTTTTAATGTACAGCTTGATGTGATTCATTCTGACATGCTTTTCATTGTGACATTTCCATATATACATTTTGATGTACATTATTCATATAGGTTCCCCCTTACCTTCCCCTATGCTTTACCCCCTCCCATCCTCCCCATCTAAGTCTTCTCTATCTTTTACTTGGTAATATTTTTCTATATGACCTTGGGTTCCAGTTCTGTTTAAGATAGACACTTTTCCAGTAGTGGTCTTTGTTTTTATCTTGTTAGAACAATTGCATGCATTTTCTAGACCATTTATATTGACACCATTCTTAGCTTCCCCCCCCCCTTTTATTTTGATCTGACCTTTGAATAGGATTTTTCCTTCTTATAATTTTGATTCAGCTCCCACATATGAGTGAGAACATGTGGTGTTTCTCTTTCTGAGCTCGTGTTTGTTCACTTAAAATAATTTTCTCTAATTCCATCCATTTTGCTGTGAATAACCTTATTTCATTTTTCTTGATTGCTGAGTAGTAT
>VMDO01020396.1:22010-37582 GCA_007922755.1 Pedetes capensis | reverse complement strand
AAAAAAAAAAAAAAAAAAAAAAAAAAAAAAAAAAAAAAAAAAAAAAAAAAAAAAAAAAAAAAAAAAAAAAAAAAAAAAAAAAAAAAAAAGATGAAGGAGTTGGAAGAGGAGAAGGAGAAGGAGGAGGAGGTAAATCCAGTGACTTCACAGAACAAGGAACACAGCCTTTACAAAATGAATTTAGAAACATCACACAGGGATTCCGCCTTACCCACCGATTCCTGAAGAGTATGAGAAATGAATTTCCAGGGCTGTGACATAGGCCGCTAAGAAGGTCTTATCGCCAGAGAAAGAATAACATGTACAAAGAAATAAGGAAGGCCGGACCATTCACAGGGAAAAAAGGAATTTGGCAGAAACAGTTCCCGAGAAAGCCCAGATGTTGGAAATATTAGTGAAGAATACTCATTTAAGATGAATGTCGTGAAGCTGGGCGCGGTGGCGCACCCCTGTAATCCCAGCAGCTCAGGAGGCGGAGGCAGGAGGATCGCAAGTTGGAGACCAGAGGCAGTCTGAGTAATTTAGTGAGACCCTGTCTCAATAAAGTAAAAAAAATGGGCTGGAGGTGGCAGCTCAGTGGTTCAGCACTTGCAGAGCATGCAAGCGCGAAGCCCTGGGTTCAACCCCCAGGAGTGTAAAAAAAAAAAAAAAAAAAAAAAGATGAACATTGTGGCACATGACTGTAATCCCAGCAACTCGGGAGGCTGGGGCAGGAAGAGTGTGAGTTTGAGGCCAGAGGCACCCTGTGCTGTCTAGGGAGACCTTGTCTCAAAATAAAAAATAAGAAAGGGACTAGGGTTTGTGGCTCGGTGGTGGAATGCTTACATAGCATGTGCAAAGGCCTGATTTCAATATCCACGCACTTAAAAAACAACAAAAAAGGATGCTCATTTAATTGTTAAAAACCAGCAGCCTCCCACCCTCACTCCTGGATGTTATGTTCTTAGAGGGCCAGTGGATGAATGAATCGGCTGATGAAGCTGCTGACAGTACTGCTCCCTATAAATTAACCCCTTTTCTTTCTTAACCGAGCACTCCCCTCATTCTAAGGGCTAGGAGTTTGCGCAGTTGGTAGAAGGCTGCTCTGCAGTCTCTGAGGCCCTGGGTCCGCTCCCCAGTACAGCAAAAATGGGAGAAGGACCTGGCAGCCCACTCTTGAAGTAATCTTGAAAGAATCAGCCATTGAAAACCCTATGAATAGCAGAGAAGCACTGACATAGTGCCGGGCATGGCACAGTGCCGGGGAGTGTTTCGTTCTGTTATACCAGGGTCGCCGTGAGTTGGACGCAACTCCACCACACCCAACAATAATCCCTCACTGCGACTGCAACTTCTGCAGTGTGAGGTGTGACAACAAAATTAGATGAATTTCTTTGTCTTCCTTCACGGATTTAACTCTAGACCTTTCATTCCTACCATAGATTTTAAGCTCCTCACAATGTGATTCTTTTTTTTTTTTCCCTTGGTAAGTCCCAGCTCTCCCGTTTCCACGTAAAGGAAGTATTTGATAGCACCTCTTTGGCCTCACCACCTTTGTGTTTTGGAACCAATGGTAGGTAAAATAGTGTTAGTTGAACACAAGCACTGCAATACTGGGACAGTGTATCTGATAACTGACCTGGCACAATGAGTGGCACATGGCACAACCATAAAGAGATTAACAAGCAGGTAGCAGATCCCATGTGGATACGATGGACACAGGGAGAATAGATAGTGGTACCAAGTAGGATGGATCAAAACAGCATATTGCATTCCACTTCTCAGAACGGCACCCAAAGCAAACTTGTCACTTCTTCATCTCTGGAATTTTTCATTCAACAACAAAACCACCTGACAATTTTTCAGAAAGTATTCCCATCCTTACGTGACACGTGACCATGTGTGCGAACACCAACAAGGACTCAAAATACATGGAGGTAAAGGTGACAAAGTGAAGGGAGAAATAGACCATAGTAAAATAATCGTTGGAGACTTCAATACCCACCGTCAATACTAGGTACAACAACTAGACGGAAGGCTGCTACAGAAATGGATTATTCAGTTGGACCTAACAGACACATGGAGAACACTGCACCCCGCTACAGGAGAGTTTGCATCCTCTTCAAGTGCACACAGAACACGTTCCAGCACAGATCACGTGTGAGGCCAAGCAACAATCTCAGTATATTCTTAAAAATTGCAATCATTAAAGGCTGAGAAAGGGGCTCAGTGGTCAAGTGATGCTAGCATGGACAGGTTCTGGGTTCATTCCCCAGCACAAGAAGAAGGAGAAAGGAGGAGGAAAAGGAGGAAGAAGAGGAGGAAAAGGAGAAGGAAGAGGAGGAGGAAGAGGAAAAGGAGGAGGAAGAGGAGGACGAGGAGGAGGACGAGGAGGAGGAAGAGGAGGAGAGAAAAATGGAAAAAGTTACTGTTGAAAGCATTCCTTCTGTCTGCTATATCATAAGCCTAGAGAAAAAAACAAAAAGGAAAATCTGAGAGTTCACAAATATGGAATATTCTTGAATTGAATCTATACTCATCCCATAGTTTCAGGGGGCTACAAAATCAGAAGTGGATTAGAATTATGTGCAGATTCTATCCCTTAGGAATATTAACAGAAAAAAAATTCAAGAAAATACCACGAATCACTTCAGCAGTATATCTCAAAAAATCATACACCACGAGTAAGTGCGATTTATTCCTCAAATGCCCGGATGGCTCAGCACTGATCATTGTAATACACCATATTAGCAGAACCAAAACCAAAAGGTACGTTATCATCTCAATTGATTCAGAAGCAGGTGACAAGATTTCATACACATTTCTGAAAAAAAAAAAAAAAAAGACACACAGCAAGCTAGGAAGAAAAAGAAACTACCTCAGTACATTCAAAGTCATAAATGAAAAACCTACAGATAATAGCCAGGGCTACATAGTGAGGCCCTGTCTCAAAAAAACAAAAGGAAACAAATAAAAATTTAAAAAAATTTAAAAAGAAACCAACAGAGAATGAAGACTTTCCAAGATGAGCACAAACGGAAGCAACCCCTGGCCACTGAGGCAGCATTGCAGGAGGTTCTTAAAGCAGTCCTAAGCACAGAGGGCCGGGGTTCAGCTCAGCGGGCAGAACGCTGCTCCGCACTCTCTGAGGACCCAGGTTCTATTTCCAGCACTGCAAACAATGGGAGAAGGACGTGGCAATCCACTCCCGAAGCAATCCTGAAACAGCCATTGAAAACCCTCTGAGGGTCACTGTGAGTAGGACCTGACTCCATGGCTCCTAACAACAATAATCACCAAGCTGCATCCCCATCCCCTTGTGGGCTGGAGTTTAGCTCAGTTGGTAGAGTGCCAGGCTGTGGTTTCTGAGGCAGTGGGTTCAATCCCTAGCACTGTGAAAACAGGAGAAGGACCTGGCAGCCCACTCCTGAAACAATCTCAAATCCCAAAGCAATCAGCCATTGAAAACCTGATGAGGGTCACTCTGAGTCAGACCCGACGCCATGGCACCTAACAACAACAACAACCACAGAAGAGGAAGAAACTCACAAACACAAGAACCCAGGAAAGAATAAACTTGCTGAGAGGAACAGGTGAACCAAAGAGGGCTAGGAATGAATCAAACATGCCCAGTGGAGTACATGAGCAAACCCCTAAGATGAATAAGGGTAAAAGAAGAAGGAAAACCACAAATACTAACAAACTAGCCAAGAAAAAACAGCAACAAAATCACATGAAATAGCAAGTATCATTTCAATAATAACCGTAAATGTAAATGGTCTTAACTCTCCAAACAAAAGGCACAGAACCTCTGGTTGAACTAAGATCCAAGCTGGACTGGCGCACGCCTATAATCCCAGCAACTTGGGAGGCAGAGGCAGGAGGATTGCAAGTTCAAGACGAGAGGCAGTCTGTGTGAGTTAGCAAGACCCTGTCTCAAAAAAAAAGTTAAAAAAAAATGGGTTGGGGGTGCAGCTCAGTGGTCCAGCACTTGCAAAGTATGCAAGCTCGAGGCTCTGGGTTTAACCCCCAGTACCCCCCCCAAAAAAAAAAAAAAAAGATCCAAGTGTTTGTCATCTGCAATAATACACTTCTTGCTGAAGACACACAGACTGAAAGTGGAAGGGAGGAAAATAATGTACTAAGCAAGAGGAAGCCCAAAGCAAGCAGGGGGAGCTATATTCGTACCTGGTAAGCTTGACTTCAAGCCAAAATTAGGAGAGAGAAAGAAAGACACTACATAGCCAGAGTGATGGCTCGTGCCTACAATCCCAGCACCTGGGAGGCAGAGGCAGGAGGACTGCTGCAAATTCAAGGCCAGTCTGATTTACACAGCGATTTCTAGGCTATCTAGGGCTACATAGTGAGACTATGTCAGGAAGTCAAAAACAAACAAATAAACAAAACACACAAAAGCACTACATATTAATAAAGGGAACCATCCATCAAGAAAATATGGCAACTCTAAATATATATGGCCTGCAGCCGTAGCTCTGTGGCATCCGATCCCATCAGATCTCGGAAGCTAAGCAGGGTCCGGCCTGGTTAGTACCTGGATGGGAGACTGCCTGGGAACACCAGAAGCTGTAGGCTTGGGAGAAGGACCTGGCAAACCCCTCCCAAAAATCAATCTGCCATTGAAAACCCAATGAACAGCAGAGAAGCACTGACAATAGTGTTTCCCCTGTTGTACAGAGGGTCGCTATGAGTCGGATACCGACTCGACGGCACCTAACAACAACAACAACAACAAATATATATGACTGAACACTGGTGTACACAATTTCATAAAGTAAACATTACTGGACAAAAGGGACAGATATATCCAGATGCATAAGTGTAAGGGCCTTCAATGCACAAGTCTTATCAATAAATAAGACTATCCAGACAAAAACTCCACAAAGAAACTTTAGTGCTAAACCGTACCACAGAGCAAAATAACAGATAACTACAGAGTATTTTATCCAACAGTTGTAGGATACACAGTCTTCTTAGAAGCTCATGGAACTTTCTCCAAAATAGATTACATTTTAGGCCATACAAGTCTTAATAAATACAAAACAACTGAAATAACTTCTTGTGTCTTATCAGATAATAATGCAATAAAACTAGAAATCCATAGTAACAGAAACTATACAAACACATGGAAATTGAACAAAATATACTTTTGAATGATCAGTGGGCAAGTCAGGAAATTTAAAACTTCCCAGAATCAAGTGAGGCTGGGATTTAGCTCAGTTGGTAGAGCACCACTCCGGAGTCTCTGAGGTCCTGAGTTCGATTCCCAGCAATGCAAAAATGGGAGAAGGGCATAGCGATCCACTCCCGAGGCCATCCTGAAAATCCTATGAGGGTCACTATGAGTCGGACATGACTCGACGGCACCTAACAACAACAGAATCAAGAGAAAATGAAAATGCACCTTACCAGAATCTTTGGGAAACAGCAAAGGCAGCTCTAAAAGAGAAGTTTATAGCTATGAGGGCCCCCACTAAAAAATCAGAGAGAACTCAAATAGCTAACTTAATGATCACCTTAAGGTTTTAGAAAATCAAGAACAAGCCAAACCTAATATTAATAGATGGAAAGAAATAATAAAGACCAAGGCAAGCCAGGCACCATGGTGCACGCCTATAATACCAGTAACTCAAGAACCTGAAGCAAGAAAATCATGAGTCCGAGGCCAGAGGCAAGACCGTGCCACTCAGCAAAACCTTGCCTCAAAAGGAAAAACTACAAAAGCAGCTGGGGGTGGTAAACCATTTGCCTAGCATGGATAAGGCCCTGGGTTCAAATCTTCCCCCAGTTTTGTAAAAAGTTAAAAAGATCAAGGCATTAATTAATGAAATGGAGACTAAGAGAACAACGCAAAGGATCAATAAAACAAAGAGTTGGTTCCTTTTAAAGACAACCGAGAGGGTGGGGGTGGGGGTTGCTCAGTGGTTGAGCACTTGCAGAAAGCATGCCTGAAGCCCTGGGTTCAACTCCTCAGTCCTGCAAAAATGCACACATACACACACACATACATACATACACGCAAACAAGACTGGCAAACACTTAGCCAAACCAACAAAAAGAAAGAGAAGACCCAGTTTAATAAGATTAGAGATGAAAAGGTAGAGATTATAACAGATATCAATAAAATACAGTGAATTATTGAGGAACACTTTGAAAGGCTATATTCCAAAGAACTGGAAATCTAGAAGTGGGTAAATGTCTAGAAACACATGACCTACCAAAAATAAATGAAGAAAATATAATCAGCTTATACAGATCTATAATGAGCAATGACATTAAGGCAGGCCTGAACAGTCTCCTAACAAAGAAACGCCCAGGACCAGATGGGCTCGCTGCTGAGTTCTACTAAGCCCTTAAGGAAGAACGAGTACAAATGCTTTGCCAACTACTCTATAAAATAGAGAGGGAACGAATGCTACTAATCTTGTCCTATGAAGCCAATATTTCCCTGACATAAAACACATAAACATATAACTAAAATGCAAACTATAGACCAGTCTCCCTAGTGAACATTGACTCAAAAATTCCTTTTTTTTTTTGTGTGTGTGTGTGGTACTAGCTGTTGAACCCAGGGTCTCGCGCCTGCATGCTTTGCAAGTGTTGGACCACTGAGCTGCGCCCTTAGCCCACTTTTTTTTTTTTTACTTTTTGAGACAGGGTCTCGCTAAGTTATGCAGACTGCCTGTAGTCTTGAACTTGCGATCCTCCTGCTTCTGCCTCCTGAGCCGCTGGGATTACCGTTGGGCGCCACCTTGCACAGCAGACTCAAAAGTTCTTAATAAAAAACTTGCAACGCAAATTCAACAACACATTAAAAAGCTCATGCACCATGATCGAGTTGCTTTCATTCCAGGGATGTGAGAATGGCTCGGTACAAATCAATGAATGTAACACAGCACATAAATGGAATCAGGTACAGAAATCATGCGATCATCTCAACAGATGCAGAAAAGCCCTTCGACAAAGTTCAGTGACGCTTCATGATAAAAGGCCTGAAGAACCCAGAAATCGAAAGATTTTACCTCAACAGAGTAAACGCCGTATACAACAAACCTACAGTCAGCATGATACCAAGCGGGGAAAAAAAATGAAAGGATGTCATTTAAAATCAGGAATGAGACAAGTGTGTCCACTCTCTCCATTCTTATTCCATAGGGGGCTTGAAGTCATAGTGCAATAAGGCCAGAAAAAGAAACAAAAACGATGCAAATAGGAAAGGAGGAAGTCAAAGTATCCCTGTTTGCAAACAGTGTTCCTATTCTTAGGCTCCACCAGAAAACTCCTGGATCTGATAAACACTTTGAGCCCAGTCGCAGGATGCAAAACCAACATTCAAAATCAGTAGCTTTTCAATATACCAATAACAAGCATGCTGAGAAAGAAATCAGGAACACAGTTCCATTCACAAAATCTTCAAACAACAGCAACAGCAACAACAATACAACCCCACCACCATACCTAGGAATAAACCTAACCAAGGAGGTGACAGACCGCTACCATGAAAACTTGAAAACACCAATGAGGGCTGGGCGTGGTGGCACAATCCGCAATCCCAGCAACTGAGAGGCAGAAGCAGGAGGATCGCAAGTTCATGGGCAAAGGCAGCCTGCGTAACTTAGCAAGACCCTGATTCCTAATAAAAAGTAAAAATGGGCTGGGGGTGCTGCTCAGTGGTACAGTGCTTGCAAAGCATGTGTGCGGCCCTGGGTTCAACCCCCCATTACCACAGAAAACAAAACCAAAACCAAAAACAACCTTGGAAGGGAGAAACCAAGACACTTAAAGATGGAAAGAGCCCTCATGCTAGTGGATCATCAGAGTTACTCTTGTGGAAATGGCTACGTTACTGGAAATCATCTACGGATTCAATGCAATCTCCACCAAAATTCCAATGACATTCTTCACACACACACACACACACACACACACACACACACACACACACACACACACACAAATCCTAAAATTCATATGGAAGCACAAAGGACTCCAGGTAGCCAAAGCAATCCTGGTCAAAAAGAGCAATGCTGGAGCCGGGCACAGTGGCGCATGCCTGTAATCCCAGCGGCTTGGGAGGCGGAGACAGGAGGATCACAAGTTTGAGACCAGAGCAGTTTGCGTAACGTAGTGAGACCCTGTCTCAAAAAGTGAAAAACAAAAACAAACAAACAAACAAAAAACAAAAAGAAAAAAAGAAAAAAAAAGGACTGGGGGTGTAGCTCAGTGGTCCAGCACTTGTAAAGCATGCAAGCAGGAGGCCCTGGGTTTAACCCCCAGTACTGGAAAAAAAAAGGGGGGGGGGCAATGCTGGAGGTATCACAATACCCATTTTTTAATTATATTATAGAGCCATAGTAATAAAAAGCATGGTACCAGCACGAAGATAGGCATGTATTCCAGTGGAACACAACAGAGGGCCCAGAAATAAACCCACACAGCTATAACTACCTGATTCTCAACAAAGGTGCCAAAGACGTTGTTGTTTGAGGTGCCGTCCTGTTGGGTCTGACTCATAGCCACCCTATGTACAACAGAATAAAACACTCCTCAACACTGTGCCATGCTCAGCACTATATCAGTGCTTCTGTCCTATTCATAGGGTTTTCAATGACTTATTGTTTTGGGGATTGTTTTGGGAGTGGGCTGCCAGGTCCTTCTCCCATTTTTATGGGGCTGGGGATTGAACCCAGGGCCTCAGAGAGCATAGCAAAAGTACTCTGCCACCTGAACTAAATCTCAGCCCACCAAAAACATGTTGGAGGAAAGACAGCTATTCAACAAATGATGCTGGGAAAACTGAATTTCCACTTGTAGAAGAATGAGACTAGATCACTATCTCTCACTCTGTACCAAAATCATTTCAAAATGGATCAAATATCTTAAGACCTGAACTTCAAAACTACTAGAGGAAAACATAGAGAAAATGCTTCAAGATATAGGTATAGGCAAGAACTTTCTGAACAGGACCCCAAAAGCCCAGGAAATAACAACAAAAACTGACAAATGGGATTGCACCAAATTGAAAAGCTTCTGCCCAGCAAAGTAAACCATTAGCAGAATGAAGAGACAGCCTACAGAATGGGAGAAAATCTTTGCCTGCTATTCATCTGATGGGACTAATACCCATAACAAAGAAAGAACTTAAAAATTAAACACCAAAGCCCTCAAATAACCTAATCAATTGATGGACCAACAAATTGAACACAGCTCTGGAAAGAAATGCAAAGGACTAATAAGTACATGAAAAAATATTCAACATCGTTAATCATCAGGGCAACACAAATCTAAACTACAGTGAGAGTCCATCTGACCCCAGTGAGAATGGGTGTCATCAAGGAAACAGAGAACAACAAATGCTAGAGAGGGTGCAGAGGGCAAAGAACCCTTACACACGATTAGTGGAAATGCAAATTAGTGAAGCAACTATGGAAATCAGTGATGAAAGTAAAAACAGAGCTAGCCCATGGTCCAGCTATCCCACTCCTGGATATACACCCAAAAGAATCTAAGTCAGCATTCAAATGAGAACCTGCACCCCCATGTGGACTGCAGCAGTATTTCATAATAGCTAAGTTATGGAACAGCTGTGTGGGTAAGGAAAATGTAGCATAAGGCTGGGTGTGGTGGCTAATGCCTGTAATCCCAGTGACTCCAGAGGTGAAGGCAGGAGGATCTCAAGCTCAAGGCCAGAGCAGCCTGCATAATTTAGTGAGGCACTTTTTCAAGATCAAAAATTTTAAAAATGGGCTAGGGATGCAGCCCAGAGAAAGAGTGCTTGCAAAGTACGTGTAAGGCCCTAGGTTCAACCTTCAAGTACTGTGAGTAAAAGAAATAAGGAAGGAAAGAAGGAAGGTAGGAAGGAAGGAAAGAAGGAAAGAAATGTGGTATATATGCATAATGGGCCTGCAGCCATACCACTGTGGGGTTGGATTTCGGCAGATCTTGGAAGGTAAGCAGGGTCAGGACGGGTTAGCACTTGGATGAGACCACCTGGGAACAGCAGGTGCTGTAGGCTTGGGAGGACTCGGCAACCCACTCCCAACAATGCCCAATGGAGTTTTGTTCAAGATATACATTGTTGTTAGGTGCTATCTAGCTGGTGTCTGACTCATAGTGACCCTATGTACAACAGGCGAAACAGTATTGTTAGTGCTTCTCTGCTATTCTAGGGTTTTCAATGGCTGATTGTTTTTTGGGAGTGGGAAGTAGAGTCAGAAGAATTGCAATTTTGCAACCAGAGGCAGTCTGCATAACTTAGTGAGACCCCATCTCAAAATACAAAGTAAAAAATGGGCTGTGGTTGGCTCAGTGGCTGAGCTCTTGCCAAAAGCTTGTGTGAGGAGCTGGGTGTGGTGGCAGCGCATGCCTGTAAACCCAGTGACTCAGGAGGTGGAGACAGGAGGATCTCAAGTTCCAAACCAGAGGCAGTCTGCATAATGTAGTGAGACCCTGGGTCAAAAAGTTTAAAAAAAATAAAAAAGAGCTCGGGGTGCAGGTCAGTGGTCAGCACTTGCAAAGCACGCAAGCACCAGGCCCTGGGCTCAACCCCCAGTACCACACACAAAAAAAAAGTAAAAGGGGATTATTTGGGAAGGGGAAAAAGACAAACGGAAGAAGAAGGGAGGAAAAGAGAAGCCAATGAAGGGAGAATATGATCAAAGTATATGGTATGTAATGATGAAAATGTCATAATGAAAGTGGTTTTTTTTTTACAATGAATATACACTAATAAAAAAAAGAAAAAAATGCCATTTCACTTGGAAATGAAGGAATGTTATCACTGTTCTAGAACATATGGTCTTGTATGCAAGAAAAATAAAAGTTTCACCAAAACTCAGTTACAACATAGGAAGTAATTCTAAAATTGGTAGAATACAATAGCATGTAAAAATTAGTTTCTTTCTTTCTTTTTTTTTTTTTTTTTTTTTTTTGTGGTACTGAGGGTTGGACCCAGGGCCTCGCGCTGGCATGTTCTGCAAGTGCTGGACCACTGAGCTGCACCCCCAGGTCATTTTTAACTTTTTGAGACAGGGTCACTCTAAGTTATGCAGACTGCCTCTGGTCTCGAACTTGCAATCCTCCTGCCTCCACTTCGCGAGCTGCTGGGCTTACAGGCGTGCGCCAACTCACCTGGCGCTAAAAATTAGTTTCATTTTATGTATTAACAGTGAACACTCTGAAAATGAAATTACAAAAACCATTTCATTTAAACTACCTTCAAAAAGAATAAAATTTAGGAATTAAGTTATCCAAGGAAGTAAAAGAGTTTTACAATGATCATTACAACACATCATTATAAGAACTTGAAAAAGGCACAAATAAACAAATTTAAGAAATCAAATTTGAAAAGTAAAGACAGTAAAACATCGAAAAGGAATCCTGTATTAATTATGAATAGGAATAAAATACTGGTACCATGTCCACAGTATACAAAGGGATCTATCTATACATTCCATTCAATCATTCAATTCCTATCAAATTCCAACCCTCCCTCCCCCCCCTTTTTTTTTTTTGCTGAACTGGGAAAACCCTTTCTCAAATTCATAGGGAGTGTCAAGGGAGCACAAATACTCAAAACTGTCTTGATAAAAGAACAGGTTTGGAAGACACACATTTCCAGATTTCAAACAGATCCCCTGGCTCAGGATGGGGCCACATCCTGAAAGACCACTGTAAGTCGGAAATGGATTTCTGACGCATAGCCTCCTGAACATCATGGCACCACAGCGTGCGACGGAGAGTCAGCGGCTCATCCTTATGGGGAAAGGGGGTGACATCACTGCCATTGCCCAGCATCACTGGAGGGCTTCCTACCTCATAATGCTTGGTAAGAAAAGATCAAAATGGAAAACTTAAACTGTAGTTTCAGCTGAAGGCATATAGCTTTTCCATCACAAAGTCAAAAAATCATCTCAAAACACTGCTGGGCACCATTGGAATAAAGCTACAGTAATCAAATCAGTGGGACTGGGATTTAGCTCAGTTGGTAGAGCGCTGCTTTGCAGTCTCTGAGGTCCCGAGTTCAATTCCCAGCACCACAAAAATGGAAGAAGCACGTGGAATCCACCCCCGAGACAATCCCAAAACAATCAGCCACTGAAAACCCTATGAGGGTCGCTATGAGTCGGACACGACTTGACGGCACCTAACAACAACAACAACAATCAAATCAGAATGGTTCTGGGGTAAAGAAAGTCATATCCACCAAGGGATAGAAGACTTGCAAAACCCCCATAGACAGTCACGTGCCCATTAAAGAGCTCTCAGGCGACATCAGGCCACATACAGGAGTGGCTGGATGAGATGATATGGTGACTCCTATTGCCTCATCATGTTGTATTCATGCCATGGTTACAGTTGCCTACAGCATTCGTGCTGTGACATGCTGTACTGGGTGGTAGCCTAGGGGAGACAGGCTCTTCCATCCACCTCAATGTGCAATCAGATGTGCCATCCAGGGTTTAGTAAGTAAGCTCTAGAGTCTGCACAGGGAAATCACTGAGCAATGCATTCGCAGAATGCATCCCTCATGGACCTCATCTGAGTGTTTATGCTGTTCTTGTTAGGGGCCATTGAGTCAGGTCCGATTCATAGCCACCTTTGTTGGTTTTCAGTGGCTGATTGTTTTGGGATTGCTTCGGGAGGGATTACCATGGCTTTCTCCCATTTTTATGGTGCTGCGATTGAACCCCCGTCCTCAGAAAGTTCAGAGGAGGACTCTACCTACTGAGCTAAACCCTAGCCTTTGATTTATATGCACAAATGATTTTGTGTGTGGTACTGGGTGGCTGAACCCAAGGCCTTGTGCATACCTTGCACAAGCTCTCCCACTGAGCTGCACCTCCAGGTCCTTTTTAAATTTTTAAAAATTGAGACAGGGTCTTGCTAAGTTACACAGGCTGCCTCTGGCCTTGAACCTGCAATCTTCTTTCCTCTGCCTCCCATGTTGCTGCGATTACAAGCGTGTGCCACCGTGCCTGTTTTTTTTCCAAATGATTTTAAAGAAGAATACCAGTACAACTTCTTGGGAAATGGAAAGTCTTTGCAGGGAGTGGTGCTGGGAAAACTGCATAACCATATGCACGAGAATGAAGCTTGATCCTAAGCTAGCACCACTTTCAAAACTTCTCTCTCTTTCTCTCTTATTTTTTTGGCAGTACTGAGGGACTGAATCCAGAGCCTCACATATAATTTGCATGCACTCTACCACTGGTCTGCACCCCCAGTTTTCTATCTTGAGACAGGGTCTTGCTAAGTTATGCAGGCTGCTTCTGTCCTTGAACTCCAATCCTCCTGCTTCTGCCTCCTGAAAATTATCTTTAAATGGATCTAAGATCTGAATATAAAAACCTCACACTGTAGCACTCTTAGAAGGAAACAAAGGGCCAAACTTCATAGTGGATTTGGCAATTGAACTCTTGGATAGGGCACCAGAGGCACGAGCATCAGAGAGAAAATAGACAAACTGGGCTTGGCAGAAATTAAAAAGTACTGTGCACAAAAGTCACTACCAACAGAAGGAAAGGCAACAAACCGAAAGGGAGAAAATAATCGTGAGTCACAAATTAACAAGTATTGACACGTAGATTCGTGAGTTACACAGAATGATCAAAATCAGACGACTGGATTCGAAAATGACCAAAGGACTCAAATAGACATTTCTCCAAAGAAAATACATAAATTGCCTACAAGCCCATGAAGAGATGCCCAACATCACTCATTATAAGGATAACACAAACCACAACCGCAATGGGCCCCACACCCATTTGGAAGACGTCCATCAAAAAGAACCCTAGAAAATAGATGTTACCAGGAGTTGGGGATTATGGAAGCTTATGATGTCTTGATGGGAATGTTGAATCACAGCATCACCAGGAACACAGTACAGGGTTTCTCAAAAAGGTGAAACAGAATTACCACTGACCCAGCAAATCCACTTCTGAGTATACATCCACCAGGACTGAGAGTGCCAGGTCCAGGTCCACTCATGATGGGTAGACAGAGTCCCCACATGAGGAAGAGTATCTTTAATAAAGGCATCGGAGGGAAAGTCTACCGAAAGGGGAAGAGGACCTCTTGCCTTGGAGGGAAAGTCTACCGAAAGGGGAAAAGTACCTCCAAAAACAAGGTCTCTTCATGGGAAGGGAATTGGAGCCTTGTCTTTTCTTATATAAATATATAATCTGGCTCTATGAGAAGTGCTGATTCAGATTGGGAATTGAGAAACCTCCTAGCAGGCTTACAATGGGATATTCTTGAATGACTTCCAACACTGTAAACTCCTTGAGTCAACACAAACCAAAGCCTTTGTACAAACAGCCCTCCAGTAAACAAATCATTCTGATAAGATAAAGCACCCATTTGTCATAACAAATGGACTCAGTGGGGTGACATACAGGTAACAATTAACTGCCCCTAATTCCTGCATAAAGTTAGAATAGTTAATTGATTTAGACACAGGAGGTGTAGGTGCTCAGGTTGTCTTGGTTTATCTCTTTGAAGTAAGTACAATTTGTCTCTGAGTTCATCTCCTACTTTGATCACCACCTAACATTCATGTGATGATTTAATCAAGTGATTGTTGAAAAAGCCTTGATGTAATCCATCAATGCTACCAATTTCCTTGTCTTTTTTCTGACCTTTCATAAGATTTAGTGAATTGCAGTTCTGTATAAAATGCTGGGCTATCTGAGAAATAAATCGGAACAAGGTCACACTGCCTCCGAGCTGCTGTGTCTGTTACCCGTCACCGACTCCTCATCTGCCTTCAGGAACCCCTGGATCTTATGCTGCAGCTGATCTGTGGCAGTAAGGGGGTCAGGGAGGTCACTGTACACCCACGCTCACAGCAGCTTCGTTCACCATGGCCGAAAGGCGGAGGTAACATGAGTGTCCATTGACAGAGGAGTGGATAAAGAAAACATGGGACACTAGTGCCCCTTATGCACGGGGATAAGCGCCAAGACCCCCAGTGGATGCTTAATACTGGCCATAGAACCAAACTGTAAAATATACTGTGGTTTTTCCTACGTGGACACACTTATGATGAAGGTTAATTTATAAGTTAAGCCCTGTAAGAGACTGACAGCAATAACTATGCAAGAACAATCATAGCGATATAAGACAATGAAATTTTCTGAAAGTGGTGTCCTTCTCTCAGATACTGCACTGTTCTGCATGCACTTCTGATGGGATGACATGAGAGGATGCCATGCCTCCATGATGAGGCGGGGTGAGGTGAGGGGAGCCACGGGCATTGTAATGGGGTCTCAGGCTACGATGACCTTCTGCTGTGAACATAAGAACTGCAGTACTGTAGAGCTGATCCAATAACCCGGACCCTTACAAAGCCACTCACAAACTGGCGGTCAATACAGCATGCGTATGCTGGAAGAAGGCATTGTTCAGGTCCTTACCATGAGCGAGATAGAGGAGGAAGACATGAGATTCGTTGGACTCCTCTCAATAGCATGCAATTTAAAATTTATGAATTACTTCTGGAATTTTACACATAAGATTTTGGACAATGGTTGCCTGCCCACTCTTTTTTTTTTTTTTTTTTTTTTTTTTTTATT
>VMDO01020396.1:0-21910 GCA_007922755.1 Pedetes capensis | reverse complement strand
CTTGGATTGTAGGTGTGTGCTATGGCACCTGGCTGCCTGCACATTCTTAAGAGAAACCAAGGAAAGAGAAACCGCTGTTAAGGTGGGAAGGAAACTACTGTGTGTCCATGCAATGGAATGATGCTCTGCTTAAAAAAGGAAGGAAGACGGGCGTGGTAGCGCACACCTACAATCTCAGCGGCTCGGGAGGCAGAGGCAGGAGGATTGCAAGTTTGAGACCAGAAGCAGTCAGTCTGCGTCACTTAGAGAGACCCTGTCTCAAAAAGTAAAAAATGGGCTGGGGGTGCAGCTTAGTGGTCCGGCATTTGCAAAGCATGCAGGTGCAAGGTCCTGGGTTCAACCCCCAGTACTGAAAAAAAAAAAAAGGAAGTAAGTACTGACACTGGCTACAACATGAGTGAACCAGGAGTGAGACAGAAGAAGGGGACCTACCTTCCCCTGTGGCATTGGGCAGGCATCCCCTAGTTACAGTGATTATGCACCCAGAAGCATCTGATTCGTAGAAAGAGAAAGCAGAATGGTGGTGGCCAGGCGCTGGGGGAGGGAAGGAATGGGAAGCTAGTGTCAGAAAGGCTTAGAGTTCCGTTTTATCAGATGAAGAGGCCTCAGGGTGAATGGTGGTGATGGCTGCACCCTATTAATGTACCTGATACTGCATGGAATCAGTTAAGCAGGTCAGTTTTACATACGTGTCTTGCCACAGGTTAAGTTAAGCAGGTCAGTTTGAAGTACGTGTCTTGCCACAATAAAAACAAAAAGACGCTGGAACAACTGCGCTTTCTTGGCTATAGGCACTAAAGAGAGGGGCTTGTGCGGCAGAGCTAATTCAGCTTGGGGTGTTTGATTCTGTTCACTTGAAAACAAGTATCTAGCTAGCACAGTGGCATAGGCCTGTAATGCCAGAAACTCAGGAGGCAGGAGGATTGCAAGTTTGAGGCCAGAGGCAACCTGTGTAACTTAGAAAGACCCTGTCTTAAGAGATAAAACACAAATGATGCTGAGAGTCCAGCTCAGTGGTAGAGGACTTGCAAAGTATGCACAAGGCCCTGGGTTGAACCCCTGTTGTTGTTGCTAGGTGCTGTCGAGTTGTGTCCGATTCATAGCGACCCTCACAGGGTTTTCAATGGCTGAGTGTTTCAGGATTGCCTTGGGAGTGGATTGCCAGGTCCTTTTTCCATTTTTGTGGTGCTAGGAATCATACCCAGTACCTCAGAGCAGGCAGAGTGGTGCTCTACCAACTGAGCTAAATCCCAGCCCTCAACCCCTAGCACAGTGAAAAAAAAAAAAAAAGTCTGACATCTGACAGACTGCTGGGAGACCTTCCCCAAGGACTGGGAACATCCTTCCTGATAACAGCGTCTGCGTGTAGCTGGCCCAAGGGCCACACCATGAGGGTCAGGTACCAGTGGGATTGGCACTGGGACAGTGGGCTGTCTGTCTGACCACACAGGGGATGGAGACTGAGTCACTGAGGTCAGTTCCATGGCTATGGGCTGAACTCCAAGGAAACCCCTGGACTCGGAGCTTCCCAGGAGAGCAGGGCCCTCTCCCTGTGTCATACCATGCTGCTGGGAGACCTGACAACTGTCCTGATGAGTGTCCCTGTTGGCAATCATTTGGGGGTGTCCGAGAAAGACCTAGAAGGGACCTGGGTGGAGATTTGTCTGACCTAGGTAGAGGCCTGAACCTTATCCAAGTTTTACCCTATTCTTGCCCCTCCCACTCATAACGGGACATAGAGTTGAGAGTCCTAGAAAGAACTCCAGGAACAGAGGCTTGTCTGGCCTGCTTGGAGGACCACCATCTATCCTCCAGGGCTGGCGACCTTTGTCCCACATCCTTGTATTCCTCTCCTCTCCCTCCCATTGAATGATCCAAGATGGCCCCCAAACAGCCTAACTCTTGTGTGGCCTCTTTCAATTTGATTAGCTGCCCAGAACACCTGATTGGTCAGAAAAGGAAGCTCAGTGATTGGCCTGGCATGTGCCTAATCCCCCTATCAAGATTTTTCTTTTTCAAATCCCTAGTTACATAATTGCCACACCCGGTATAAGTCGCTCCCTGATTGGCTATTTCTGGGTCCACACCCCCTTCATAGAAGCTATATAAACCACCACTGAAGCTACTAGTCCCCCTTTTTTTCCCTTTCATTCTTTTTTTTTTTTTTTTTTGCGCGGTACTGGGGGTTGAGCCCAGGACCTCACACTTGCATGCTTTGTGAGCGCTAAACGACTGAGCTGCACCCCCATCCCATATTTTTTACTTTTTTTTTTTTTTTTGAGTCAGGCTCTCACTAAGTTACGCAGACTGCCCCTGGTCTCGAACTTGCGATCCTCCTGCCTCTGCCTCCCAAGTCCCTTGCATTCTTAAATCTCCCCTATTCACCTGCTCTCCGAGCCCCTTCAAACCTGACCCCCACACCCTACTCCTGAGACGTGCAACCTCCAGTGCCACCAGTGAAGATATCTGAGGACTACAAGCAAGACTCCATGTCAAGCCCAGGGCCTCTGAAGTGGCAAAGGTTCCAAGTAAGACACGAAGAGCTCTCTGCTTTTCTTCCCCCACCTTGGGAAGGAGGAGAGCAGCGAAGGCGAATTGCGAGAGGCAAGAGGAGAAACACCATGGGACACTTTCATTGAGCGTCATTGTGTTGCACCCCCTTTTGTTCACCTTGGTAGGTGCAGCTTAATAAATTCTGTTCCTGTTTGGAAGAAGGCTCCCAAAGTCCTTCTTTGGCACCATTGGCTCTTGCCTATTTCCAAGGGTCTGGAAGTACCCATGTTGAGGCAAGCTCCATTACCCTGCCAGGTAGAGTGAACCCCAACATCTCCCCAGACAGGACAGCACAGAGCAGGGGCATGTCTTCATGGACTTGACCCACGAGCTGCTGACTGCTGCTGATTGTAGTCTGTATCTTTACCTACCCCGAAGACCATGACCTTGAGGACAACATCTTTTCTAGCTCTGTGTGCCTAGGGTGGTCTCGGGTCCACCATCACCATCCGCCACCCACCCAGGATCTGCACTGGCCCCTAGTACACCTGCTGAACATCAGTATTTCCCTTTCTCAAGGACACTCAAGAGATCAGAGCGGGAGGCATGAGGTGGGGGGTGAGGGCTGGCATCAGATTATTGCCTGAGGCCCCATCACAGACAGGGGACAGCTGGACGGTCAGCCCAAGAAATCATGTGGCAGTCACAAGACTGGTTTATTGTGCATCAAGGATCCTAGACAGAGATGGGTGTGCAAATGGTGCCCCCTCTAGCGTGGCACAGCACAGAGCTGGTAGGGGGTAGGGTAAACCAGGAAGGTAATGACACCTTGGTGGCTGGGCGGGGGCTGGCCCTCGGGCACGGAGAAGCTGAAGCGCTACAGGAGGCAGGTGAAGAAGAGGAAGAGCTCCATGCGGGCCAGGGGCTCCCCGAGGCAAGCGCGGCGGCCTGGAGGGGGTAGGGGGGCTCAGTCAGCCTGGGGCCTGGGCTCCACCCACCTTCCAAGGCACCCAAGGCACCCAAGGCACCTGCTGAGAACGGCATGAAGGCCTCGGGCTTCACGAAGCGGCCCTGGGCGTCCAGGAAGTGTCCGGGGTGGAAGCGCAAGGGCTTCTCCCAGGCGGCCTCGTCCTTCAGCACCGATGACAGGTTGGTGATGAGTGTCGTGCCCTGGCGGGAGGTGCAGGCGTGAACGTGGGCTGGTTGGAGCACCAGGACCAGTGGAAATGAGCCACGCGGGCCTGAAACCCTAGGCCTCCCCGGCCTGCCAGCGGCTGTGCTCCAAAGGCCATTAGCTGGCTGGGGGCCCCGAGTTGCAGGCGAACGCCCAGGCCTACTTTGGGGACAAGGAAGCCCTGCACTTCGACATCACGGGAGGTCATGTGTGGGACCCCCAGTGGGACGATGTCCCCAAAACGCTGCACCTCGTGAATCACAGCATTGGTGAAGGGCATGCGGGCCTGGTCCCCCATCTCGGGCCGCCGCGCCTGCCCGATCACCTCATCGATCTCCTGTTGGACGCGGCCTGGACAGACAAACATCCGCTCAGTGGACCAGGCCTGGGGGGCTGTGCCCCGACCCTCTCCTACCTGTGTCAAGGGCTGGGTCCAGGGAGGAGGATGTCACTCTTGCTGGAGCCTGGGCCAAACCTGTGCTTGGAATCAAGAGGTCCCAACTACGCTGGGGTCCCTGCCTCCTCCTTCCCTCCCCTGGCCTCCCTTTCAGCCCAGCCGTGCTCACACTGCACATCCGGGTACAGGATCATGAGCAGCAGGGCTTAGGCCAGTGTGATCACCGTGGTCACCATCCCTGCGCTGAACAGGTCAGCCACCACCAGGCGCAGGTTCTCATCAGTGAAGCCGCTCTCGGGGTTCCCCTTGGCCTGGGGAGGCAGAGAAGGTGGGCTCAGGAGTCAGAAGGTGGAACCCCCCATTCTCTGCATGACCCCCATTCTCTGCCCATCAGCCCCGGTGCTGGTTCACTGGGTGAGGCACAGGCCCCACCCTCCCGCCTTACTGCCCGACCCACAGGACCCTCAGCCCATGGCCCTGGCCCCACGCCTGCCAGGTGCCCCTCACCTTCTCCACCTCATCCTGGAAGGCGTCAGTCAGGTCTCGGGGTGGCTGGGCCGAGTCCCTTTCCATGCTGTGCTCAGTCAACAGTTCATCCACCAGGCCCATGAAGCCCTTCGAGCCAGGAAGGACCTTGTCCGCCAGCCCAGGGATGCGCAGGAGCATCGGGACTGAGTTCAGCAGCTGTGAGGGCCACAGAGGGGGACGGGTCCTCCTGTGCTCTGCGCTCACCTGGGCCAGTCTCAGGCCCCGGCCTCCTCTAGGGCAGAGCCAGGGCCTGCCTCGCCCCCTCGGTCACCTGCGCCCTCCCCAGTGCTGGCCTCCACGCTCTCCCCTGGCCCTGGGGTGCCCAAAGGATGGTCCCACCATGGTCACCTGCCAAGCTCGTCAGGCCTCCCATGTGGGCAGGAGGCACAGGTCCCCTCCCTCCCTCCCTGAGCCTGTGCCCTGTGTCACCTGTCCCATTCCTCCAGCCTGGCCTTTCCTCCTGGAGTGACCTTTCCCAGCATGCCCTCTCTCCGTGTCCCCTGCATGCCAGTCCTCTTCCTGGGAGGTCCGGCTGCATGGAGGCGGCTGTGCACAGACTCTGTAACCCCCCCATACCTCACCAGTGAAGCTGGATTCCTCCTTAATAAAGTCCTCTATGACGTCCAAAAGCCTGACAAGACGCGGATCATTGTACTCGAATAGGCGGGCGTAGACTAGAGAGGCGATCACATTGCACACCGCTCTCTTCAGGAGGGCGCTCGGGCTAAAGGGGCGTCCTGGGAGGAGCACAGTTGGTCAGGAGGTTGACCCTGCCTCCCCGACCCCCACCTAACTTGTCCTCTCCTTTTGTCCCTCAGCCCATCACCCACCAGCCTGGTCAGCAAAGGCCGCACAGAAGCAATTGGCCTCCTCAGTCACCCACTGCTCCAGTGACTTCTTGCCCAGGCCGAATTTGCGCATGGTAGACACGGAGAAGCGCCGCTGTTCACGCCACACAGGCCCATAGGCCTCCATGACCACCCCTGCGGATGGCAGAGCCCGGGCATGTGACCAAGGTCACCTGGCCATGCCCTGTTCCTCTCCTTCCCTGAGTCCCTCACCCTGCCTCCCCAGCACAGGCCCAGGTTCTCTGGCACCCCTATGGCACATCACCCCCCCCCCCCGGCTGCCCAGCCTTGTCCTTCCTTCTGGGAGGGCTTCCCAGATCTGGCTCTGAGGACTGTGCCCCGGGGTGTTTGCTTTTGGATTTTGGCCCGAAGCCTAGGTGGTCATAAACAGGCATCGATGGTCGATCCGAAGTGTCCTCGCCGCGGTGCACCAGCGCCTCCCGCATGGCCTCCAGCCCATTGATCACCACCATGGGTTTCCAGGCCAGCTGCAGGCTGAACACGTCTCCAAAGTGGCGCCGAAGCTGCAGGGACACGGGCAGAGCACCAGGTAGGTGGAGGTTCCTTCCCAACGCCAGGGCTGGGGCTCACAGGGTAACATCTGGGGGACCCAGGTTGAGGAGGGCAAGGCCAAGATCTGCTGTGTGTGTGGTGGGGGGGAGAGGAGGAGGGCACTGCTGACTCTAAAACCCGGGGCTTCGCGGATGCTAGGTAAGCAGCCTCCCACTGAGCGACAGCCACAGCCTGACCTCTGGTGTCTTAGGGCTTGGGGGTTCCATCCTCTAAGGTGAGTAGAGGATTCACTCTAGATCAGACCACCCAGCTGTGACCTCATCAGAGTTGGAAAACTGTCAGCAGGTCCCTCAGCATCCCAGCGTACAGATGAGGAAACTCAGTTTCATGGAGGGGAGCGGCGAGGCCTGTGACCCCACAATGGCAAGAGGTTTGAAGTGACCACTGCACCTCTCCCCCTCTCACTTTCCTGACTGAATGCTGCTGAGGACCTAAACCTCTCTTTCCCCAATACCTTCCCTTCTGAAGGAATCAGAACATACTTGGGACCCAGTACGATGGCCCATGCCTGAAATCCCAGCTCTATGGGAGACTGAGGCAGGAGGACTACAAGTATGAGGCCACAGGCAGCTTGTTCAACTCAAATAAAACTAAGGAAGGGGGCCAAGCATGGTGGCACAGTCCAGTAATCCCAGCCACTCAGGAGGCAGAGGCAGGAGAATCTCACGTTCGAGCCCAGAGGCAGCCTGTGTAACCTAATTGAGACCCTGTCTCAAAATAAAAAGTAAAAAATGGGCTGGGGCTGGGCGTAGTGGCGCAAGCCTGTAATCCCAGTGGCTCGGGAGGCGGAGGCAGGAGGATCACAAGTTCGAGACCAGCGGCAGTCTGTGTAAATTAGCGAGACCCTGTCTCAAAAAGTAAAAAGATGGGCTGGAGGTGGCAGCTCAGTGGTCTAGCACTTGCAAAGCATGCAAGCTCGAGGCCCTGGGTTCAACCCCCAGTACCACAAAAAGAAAAGGGGGGTGGCCTGGGGGTGCAACTCAGCGGTAAAGTGCTTGCAAAGCAAGCATGGGGCCCTGAGTTCAATATCCAGTACTGAAATAAATAAATAAATAAATAAATAAATAATAAGGGTTCTGGTGGAGCAGCTCAGTGGCACAGCACTTGCTGAGCACGTGCATGGCCCTGTGTTCAACCCCAAAGTACTGCAAAACAACAACTAAAACTAACAAAAACCCCAGTCTGGGGCCTCCTGACTGCTGCTCTGTCTAAATAGATTGCAAAAACTCTCGATGTGAGACACCCCACCGCCCGCCCCTTGTCCTCCCACACCTTTGCTCTTGGAAAGTCCGGATGTCTCAGGTCCTGCCATGTCCTCCCCTAGGAACCTCCAAACTGATTCCTCTTGTGGGCCCAGCTCCCTGTCCAGCCTGTGCTGTCACCTCCCCCAGGGGCTGCTGCTGAGTACCACTGTGACCTCTGGGCCATCCACCTCCACCTCCCTCACCTTGTGGAAGTAATAGGGCATGTTCTGGAAATCCATCTGTAGCAGGTTGCCCACCCCAGGCAGTGGCGTGGGGCCTGGCGGGTAGCGAGCAGCCCAGAACTTGCGCCGGTGCATCAGGTCCACAAGGAGCAGGAAGACGGCCACGGCCACGGCCACAGGCAAGAGTGCGTCTGCACTCAGCAGCGCCATGGTTGTCTCAGTGACCACTGGGCACACCTGGTAGCCGTCACTCCACTCTTCTAGCACCAGGCAGGGGACACTCGCCCTTATAAAGGATCTGAGGCTGCCCTTTGTCCTCTGCCAGGAGCCAACTTCCTATGTTGACTGTGCAGCCTGAGGGCATGAGAGGGGCCTGGGCAGGGCAAGGGGCAACCTCACTGGTCCCTGTCCTCCTGCCCTCTCCCAGGGCTGTGCACAGAGACTGGGGAGCTGAGCTCCTCATAAGCTAGACATATTGGCTGTGCTGGGCAGGGCACTGGAGCACAGTGGGTAGATGACAGGTGCCTCTGCTCCAAGTTCATGATCAGTAGGAGGTGTAGAAAGGCGAGGCAGCGGACAGCCACGCTCTGAGTGGCATCGGGACAATGCCTCAGGCTGGAGCTGACTTTCTGAGGCTTCATAGAGGACTTTGTTGCCCGAGGGTGAGGGACTGATGGGTACTGCAGACCAAGCCACCCAGCTGTAGGACCCAGTGCCACTGCCACGGCCTGTGCAGTGAGCGTTGGGTGAGTGGCAGGAAGGCAGCTGGAGTCTGGAGCTTTGGGGGTGTGGAGACATTTTAAGACCACTTGACTGACCAGGAGGCCAAGACCCCTTAGCCCCTGGGAACTTCTGAGATCCGGCCCGTGGTCTCCGCCTAGCCTTGGTGGGCAGCAAGTTTCCACCTGGGCTATCAGCCCCATGGTGTGGCTGGAAGGACGGCTGCGTGCTTGTCACATGGTGGCCCCTGCTTTGCTTTCCCTTTTCCTTCTTGGGGGGTAAAATGCAGTGTGCGCTGGTGGGCCCTCTGGGCTTCACTACGGGAGACCGGGTGCTTCAAGGGCAGGCAGCGAGGAGGGTGACTAGGTGGCGCAGGCCCTCGTTCCCCAGAGAGCCCTACGGGACCAAACATCTTTGTGAGAATCCTAGAAGCCAGTTACGAGTGCGCTACCCAGCCGGCACAGTACCAGGACGGGGAGGAACCCCAACTGCTGCAAAAAAAAAAAAAAAAGAAAGCATGGTCACCATTTTTTTTTTTTTTTACTTTGTAAAATTTAAATAAGGAGAGTTGTTTCATATGGAAAGAGCTAGTACAATCACATATCTGAAAGGAGAAACAACAGGTACTGGCCCGGAAGGAAAGGAGGGTAAGCGTCCAGCAGAGCTGGGTGAATCCACAATTCCATTCCTATCCATGGTAAAAGTTTCCCCAAATCACATATAAACAAGCTGCACAGGACACCGTTAGCCACCGTCTGCCCTTTCAAATATCTGGTCTATGTGAAAAGACAAAGAGGAAAGGCCAAAATAAAAGCAAAAAGAAACAAAAATAACCCTCTGAAAAACAAAATGACCCCCCCTGCCATATCCTTTTTACTACACAAGGCATGAAGTCAGAAGTTTAGATATATCAGCCGGGCACAGTGGCGCACGCCTGGAATCCCAGCAGCTCGGGAGGTGGAGGCAGGAGGATCGCAAGTTCAAGACCAGAGGCAATCTGCGGAACTTAGCAAGACCCTGCTCAAAAAGTAAAAAAATGGGCTGAGGGCACAGCTCAGTGGTCCAGCACTTGCAGACAATGCAAGCGCTAGGCCCTGGGTTCAACCCCAAGTACCACACACACACAAAAATGTTTAGCTAGATCTCTTTCTTTATACCAGTACCATACTGTTCTGATTATTGTTGCTATGTACAGATGTTTCCAAACAATGGTTGTGTATGCAATTTTTTTCTTTTATGACTGGACAAAATCTGTATTCATTCAATAGAAACTGCACTTCGAATTTTTTTTTTTTTTTTCAGGTACTGGGATTTGAACCCAGGGCCTCGCACTTGCATACTTTACAAGTGCTGGACCACAGAGCTGTGCCCCCAGCCCTTTTTTTTTTTTTTTTTTAAATTTTTGAGACAGGGTCTCCCTAACTGATGCAGACTGCCCCTGGTCTCAAAATTGTGATCCTCCCACCTCCGCCTCCCAAGCCACTGGGGTTACAGGAGTGTACCACCTGCCCAGCTCTGTACTTGGAGTTTTGAACTTGGATCTTTCCTAAACTCGCAGTACGCGACAGGATATCGTCAGGTGATGCTGGACAGCAGCAGCAAGGGGAAGCTGCCAGCGGTCATACAGTCATGAGGATGAACAATCAATACTCTACCAGGTCCCGTGCTGCTATGATGTTAGGGTTATGAAAGATATTTTCAGTCCGTGGTGAGTCTGTCGGGACAGAGCTTGGTCATAAGCCAAGGAGCATCGATTTGATAGGAATTTCATCAACACTGTTCTGTTGTAGCCCATGAGTGATAAAAACATGTCTTCCCATTTTTTAATGTTATCTTTATTTTATTCCTTAAGTATATTTATTTATGTTTTCTTCAATCCTTTATGATGACATTTCATAGTTTTTATTGAACAAATATTTTACTTCCTTGGATTACTGTGTTTTATTATTTTTTATGCTATTTCTTTTCTTTCATTATTGGAAGTTGACCTCAGGGCCTTGGACATGCTAGGCAAGTGCTCCACAACTGAGCTGCACCCTCAACCCAGTCTCTTATTTTTTCATTTTGAGACAGGGTCTCACTAAGTTGCACAGGCTGCCTCTGGCCTTGAACTTGCCATCCTCCTTCTCCACCTCCCAAGTAGCTGGGACCACAAGGGTGCACCACGATGCCTGGCTTGATGCTATTTTCAATGAAATGTTTTTGTAATCTCACTCTCAGATGGTTCATTGTTAGGTTATAAAAGTGCAACTGATTTTTGTGTGTTGATTTTGTTTCTTCTTCTTTGATGAGATTACAGGCATGCACCACCATGCCAGGTCACAGGATTCCAGGTTTTAAGAATGTATTGAGCCGGGCGCAGTGGCGCACACCTGTGATCCCAGTGTCTTGGGTGGCGGAGGCAGGAGGATTGCAAGTTCGAGACCAGAGGCAGTCTGCGTAATTAACGAGACCCTGTCTCAAAAAGTAAAAAAATGGGCTGGGGGCGCAGCTCAGTGGTCCAGCACTTGCAAAGCATGCAGGCATGAGACCCTGGGTTCAACCCTCAGTACCACAAAAAAAAAAAGAAAAAAAAAGAAAAAGAAAAAAGAAAAGAAAAAAAGAATGTATTGAGATTCTTTGGGGGCCTAACATTTAATCTATCCTGGAGAATGTTCCATGTGCAGGTGAGAGGCGTGTGCATTCTGGTGCTGTTAGGTAGAATGTTCTGCGTATATCTGTTAGGTCCAGTTGGTTGGTAGTGTTGTTCAAGTCCTGAATGCCCCTGATGGTCCTCTGCCGTGGTTTTTCTATCCACTACCGACAGTGAGGCATTGAAGTCTCCACTATTCCTGTACTACTGTCTCTTTCTCCCTTTACTTCTCTCCATTTCCCTCCATGTATATTGGGGGTCTTACTATTTTGCATAGTCATGTGTCACTTAACCATGAGATTGCTCTGAAAACTGCATTGCTACATTTCATTCTTGTGCAAACATGATAGAGGGTGTTTACAGAACTTCAGATGGCTATGAAACCACTAGGTAAAATATCACTAGGTGAAATCCTTCATTGATTAAAACATCGTGTGACACATGACTTATGTTTATAATTTCCTTATCTTCCGGTGGCACTGAACTTTTAATCAATACATAATGTCCTTGTTGTTTTGTAGCATCTTTTTGATTGAACATCTATTTGACACTAACATGGTGACTTCAGGGCTACTATTTGCTTAGAATATTTCTTCCTATCCTTTTAATTTAACTTTTTGTTTCTTTTTATCTGAAATGAGTCCCTTTTGGTCAGAGTGTAGAAAAATCTCATTTTTAACCAAGTCTTCAATAAGAGGGTTTAACCAGGTCTATTTAATTGAATTACTGAGAGGAAACATTTGTTTCATCCACTTAGTTTTTTTATTTCTGCATTACTTATATTTTCCCCTTAGTTCCTCCATTATTGCTTTTTCGCACTTCGTTGCTAGTCTCCGTGTACCACTTCAATTCCCTTTTTCTTTCTTTTTTTTTATATATTTTAAATTGTTTTCTTTGGGGATTAAAATCAACATCTTAAATTTACAAACACCTAGTGTGAATAATAGCAACATACTTTTTTTCTTTTTTTCTTTTCTTTCTTTTTATTTATTTATTTATTTTTGCGGTACAGAGGTTGAACCCAGGGCCTCGTGCTTGCATGCTTTGCAAGTGCTAGACCACTGAGCTGCACCCCATTTTTTTTTTTTTTTTTTTTTTTTACTTTTTGAGACAGGGTCTCACTACGTTATGCAGACTGCCTCTGGTCTCGAACTTGTGATCCTCCTGCCTCCGCCTTCTGAGCCACTGGGATTACAGGCATGTGCCACTGTACCAGGTGCAACATACTTTTCTATAGTATACAAATTCTATTCATATCCATCTCAGTCCCTCCTCCATTATATTGTCACTGTCCTATGTCCATATTTAAACACTACATACTCACTAACATAGATTCATCATTATCATTTTATATATTGGTGTTTCAAGTATATGGGGGGGAAAAAGGCAGAATTGCAAACCCAATAGCACTGCCTTCTATGTTCACCTATGTTTTTATCTTGTCCTGTGTTGGTTTATTTCCTCCACAGCTTTGAGTTACTGTCTTTTTAATGTTGTTGTTAGGTGCTATCAAGTTAGGTCTGACTTGAGCAACCTGATATACAACAGATGAAACACTCCCTGACACTGTGCCATGCCCAGCACTATTGTCACTGCTTCTCTGCTACTTATAGGGTTTTTGATGGCTGATTCTTTCAGGAGTGTGCTGCCAGGTGCTTCTCGCAAGCCTGCAGCACCCTGTACTCCCAGGAGGTCTCCCATCCAAGTACTAACTTGGTCGACCCTGCTTAGCTTTGGAGATCTGACCTGGTGGGACACTAGGGTGGGACAGCTGCAGGCAAGTTACTCTCTAATAGTAAGTATAATTTCATTTCAGCCTGGAGTGTTCCCTCCACCATCTCTTTAAGGCAGGTCCACTGATAATGAACTCCCTTAGCTTTTGTTTATCTGGAAACGTCTTGATTCCTCCTTCACTCCTGCTAGATAGTTTTGCCACAGAAAGTTTGGGTGACAGTCTTTATCTTCTTTCAGGACTCACATAGATCATCCCATTGTTTTTTGGCCTCCATGGTCTCTGATGAGAAATTAGCTGTTATTCTCATTAAAGTTTCCATGTATGTGTGGAGTCATTTCTCTTTGCTGTTGTTGTTAGGTGCCCTCTAGTCGGATTCCGACTCATAAGGACCCTATGTACAACAGATGACACACTATTGTGCTTCTCTGCTATTCATTGGGGTTCTCTGCTGTCCATAGGCCTTCCCAGTGGCTGACCTTTCTCTTTGCTGCGTCCTTTTTTTTTTTTTTTTTGTACTGGTTGTTGAACTCAGGGCCTCACACTTGCATGCTCTGCATGTGCTGGGCCACGGAGCTGCACCCCCAGCCCTTTTTTTTTTTTTTTTTTTTTTTTTACTTTTTGAGACGGGGTCTTGCTAAATTACGCAGGCTGCCTCTGGTCTCGAACTTGCGATCCTCCTGCCTCCACCTCCCTAGCCGCTGGGATTACAGGCCTGCGCGCGGCTCTTTGCTGTGTCTTAAACTCTCCTGCAGCTCCTTTCTGTGCAGAGCGTCCCGAGCACGCCTGGGCCCGCTGCAGCCGAGCGCACGGTCGGACTACAAGACCCAAAGGGCCCTGGGTGTGCTTACTGCAGGTCCCAGGGTGCCCTGGGCGGGGCCGGGCTCCTGGTCCCAAGTCCACCCTCCGGGCTGAGACCGCCTCCTCCCAGTGTCAGGAGCGACCGGGCAGCAGCCAGCATCGCCAGCCTCCGCGAGGTGAGGGGGCCCGGGAGGCGGAGCGGGGTCTGTCGCCCCTAGAGGGCTGGGGGTACAGTGCCGGGGTTTCAGTGTCCGGGCGCAGGGGGCGGCGGCGACGCCTTCCCGGGGCGGCTGGTAGCGGCCAGGGTGGCCGTCGCCAGCTGTGGGTCCGCTCGTCGCTGCCCCACGTGCACATCAGGGAGGCGAGGGGGTCCCCAGCCCGGCGGCCCCGCTGAGCTCCCGGTGACTCTGGCGCGCTCCCGCCCGAGGGTGGAGGCGTCGCCCGCGTTGGAGTTTGGCGGAGGTGGGGCGCCAGGGGGCCTCTTAGCAGGGGTCAGGGTGAGTCTGAGGTCGCCAGAAGTCCCGGCTCAGAGCGGATGCCCCAACCCCGGGGCTCCCCGCCTGGCACGGATGGTTTGCGGAGGGCGAGGGCTGCAGTGGGGCTGGCGTGAGCCGAGGCGCGTCCTGGCCCCAAGGGCAACCCCAGGCTTTTCCCCTTGACCTTCGGCCGCTTGGTGGGGTGGATGGCAGGTGCGGGGCCTTTTCAACCTTGGAGAGAGGAGCAGGTGCTGACTGCTCGAGGTCTCATGGGAAAAGAAAATCGCGGAAGTCCTCTGGCTACTCAGGTTGGTGCATGGGGTGTGGCCCGCCGCAATGGCACCAGCAGGATGGGGACCCCCGTCCCGGGAGTGCCCCCCGCCCCCGGCTGTCGTGCGTATTCACTGCTTCAGTCCGTATTTCGTCCGCTCCGTGGTTCTGTGGAGAAACCGACCCTAAACGTTGCCCCAGCTGTCCATGAACTGAGGGCGGGCTATGGCCTGGGCCTTGAGTCACAGCTCTCTAATTCCCAAGCCCAGAGTGACTGCTGCTGCAGATCTGGAATTTTCTGTCAGTCCTCCTCTCAGGCCCTGGAGCGCCCCATGCCTCAGTTTCCACAACTCCCCTCTCAGCTCCAGGGCCTGTTGTCACAGTGCTGCGGACCTTTGCCAGCTGTCTTTTATAAATTCTTCTGGAGGGTGACCTGGCTTCCCAGGTGGATGTGCAGTTTCCCGAGGGCTGGGACCCAGACGAAGATGACCTCTGTAAGAGCGGGGCCAGGGAGATGCTGGCTGAAGTGTGGGGTCCAGGTCCTCAGTCTTCTCAAATAGGCAGTTACTTTAAAAGAATGAGGAGCACAGTTCCAGGCCAGAGGCAGCCTGTGCAACTTAGTGAGACCCTGTCTGCAAATAAAAAATACAATAAAAAAAGGGGTTGGGGTGCAGGTCTGTGGTGGAATTTCCTAGATCCAGTCCCGAGTACTTTGCTGTTGTTGTTGTTAGGTGCCATCCACTCGGTATCCGACTCATAGCGACCCTGCATACAACAGGCGAAACATTATCAGTGATCTCTGCTGTTCATAGGGTTTTCAATGGCAGATTGGCTTTGGGGAATGGGTTGCCGGGTCCGTCTCCCAAGCCTACAACACCTGGTGTTCCCAGGTGGTCTCCCATCCAAGTACTAACCAGGCCCGATCCTCCTTAGCTTCCGAGATCTAAAGGGATCAGATGCCACAAAGCTAGGCTGCAGGTTCCCCCAGT
Organism: Pedetes capensis; assembly: GCA_007922755.1. Lineage (NCBI taxonomy): Eukaryota > Metazoa > Chordata > Mammalia > Rodentia > Pedetidae > Pedetes > Pedetes capensis. The sequence goes on along the minus strand of VMDO01020396.1, from coordinate 6,851 downwards.
ACTGGAGGGGATAAAAAGGATGAAAGAAGGACGCTTAGATCTCGATGGCTGTGCTGAATAAGACCATTTCCTCTGGGCTGGGCTGGGGCAGGGCTGCAGCTCAGGGGTAGAGTGCTTGCTTAGCGTGTGTTCCATCCCCAGGACCTCAAAAACAAACAGAAAACCGCTGTCTCCTCCGGCAGCGGGAAGAACCCTGCCCTGCTCCTGATGGAGGGCTGAGGTTCCCACTCCTCAGCTCTCAGGGTCTCCGGGTGCTGTGTCCCGCCCCGGGCAGGTCTTAGTCAGCTGCCCTCCAGCGTGTCACGGTCCCGGTCCTTGTGTATGTGTGCACCTGTGTGCATGACCTGGAGTGGCCACGTTGACCCCTATCGGTGCAGCCCCAGCTGAATTGTCCGGAAAGCAGCTGTCCCTGGTGGAGGTGGTGGCCAAGTAGTCTTGGATTCCCCATCTCTACCGGTCACCTGTTTGCTAGCAGGACTCAGTGGGCCCCATGGGAGCACATCAGCCGACGGCAGATGTGGACAGTCATGGGTCAGCTCGATTTTCCAAGCCCTCCCAAAGCCTCTCAATTCAGAGTAAAAGCCGGGCTCCCTCTGTGGCAGAACCTAGGGCTGCCCCTCAATCTGCCGACCTCCTCCCTGCCCACAGCTCCTCCCACTCCCTCTCCACCCAGTCTGCTCCAGCCACTGGCCCGGGCTCTCTGGGAACAGCCCACCACTTGCAGCCTTTCTTTGTCTGGGGCTTCTTTCCACACCATGCATGTGACTTGCTTTCTTGCCTCTTTGGGACTTGGGCCGGAATGTTCCCTTGTTGGTGCAAACTTGCTTAGAATTGCAACACTCCCTCCATGGTTGTGTGTGTGTGTGTGTGTGTGTGTGTGTGTGTGTGTGTGTGTGTGGTTGTTGTCGTTGTTGTTGTTGTTTCTTTCTTCACAACGCACATCAAGGATAACACGCTATATATTTTACAGCACCAGGTATGACATGCTGTTCTACGGCCCCTTCATTCCCAGAACATAAGCTGTACCAACACAGATGTGGTTCCCTTATTTTCAGTTTCTAGGAAGGTGCTGGCCTGCAGCCTTATCACTGAGGCATTCAATCCCCTCTGATCTCAACGCTAAGCAGGGTAGGGCCTGGTTAGTACTTAGATGGGAGGCCACCTGGGATCACCAGGTGCCACAGGCTTGGGAGAAGTAGCCGGCAGCCCACTCATCAAACAGTCAGCCACTGAAAATCTTAGAAATATCAGAGAAGCACTGACATGGTGCCAGGCTTGGCACAGTGTCGGGGAGTGTTTTGTCTGCTGTACATAGGGTCACGATGAGTCAGACCCGATTCAAAGGCACCTAACAACAAGGAAGGTGCTTGGCACCTCCTCCTTCCTAGGAAAAACACTTCCTATTTTCTAGGTAAGCGCTTGGTATTTACCGGCTGAATAAAATCCTATCCTGTGCCTGCAACAAATAGATGAAATTCTCTCTTTTTGCTTTGCGTTTTAAGTATTTGATACAATGTGTCTGTGGGGGCCCCTTTGAATTTATCCTGCTTGGAGACCATTGATCTTCTTGGGTGTGTGTATTTATGTTTTCCATCAGATTTGTGATCACTTGGGCCATTATTTCTTCATATTTTTTCTTTCCCTTCTCTCTTTCTTCCCCCGAGATCCCTACAATATCGCCTCTGGCTCTATTTATTTTTTCTTATTGTTTTTTCACTTTGCTCTTCATATTGGTTAATTTCTGGATCTTATGCTGAAATATTTTGCCTGTTTATACAGAGTTGTATGGACTCCATGGTTGTGTGTCCCCTCCCACCAATTCCTATGTTGAAGCCTCAACCCTCAGCAAAACTGTGTTTGGAGACAGGGCCTTAATGAAGGCAGTTAATGTTAAATAAGGACATAAGGGATTTAGGGGTGGTGGTCTTGCCACCAAAAGTAACCCACAAGGCTTATTTAAGCATAAGGCTAAGAAGCTCTTAGTTTATTGCGCCTGGGTGCAGGCTGGCTGAGACCTGTAGTAGCCGATGGAAACTTAATCTGACTATGGTGTTTAAAGATGGAGTCTTTGGAAACTGATAACCATTACGTAAGGCCATTAGAGTGGAGCCCCCTGATTGAATCCAGGTGGCTTTATTAGTGGGAGGAAGACCAGACAGACACAGGCTCCCGGGGTCTTACCATGTGAAGCATCAGGCCTCTGTCACTAAGTAGGCCATCACTCTATGTGAGCTCTTGAATCTCCAGAACCCTAAGCTAAAATAAGCCTCTGTTCTTGATAAAGTAGCTTGTGTCTGGTATTTCATTACAGTAACTAGAAATGGAAGAATACAGGTAGAGAACCTCATCCCCTGGGTCCCTTCTAATCGCCAGGGACCCCTAAGATCCATACACGTGTGGATGACATGTGGGGGAGGTAAAGGGCCCTCAGGAGCAGGCAGGTGACGTGAGGAAGGGCAAGGGCATGCTATGGCGGAGACATGGTGCCCCATCAGCAGCTGTGGCCTGCCTAGTGGGAGAGGTGGGGGGCCGGGTCAAGTCAGACCATAGCCCTAGGAGGAGCCTGGGCCAGGCTCAGGAATAGGAGATGGAGAGGCAGGGAGCAATTCTCCCTCAGGTCCCTCCACCTCCCTACCCTGCGCAGCACCTGAGGAGGGAAGGAGGGATGCAGACTTCTGTAGCTGCCCCCGCCCCTGCCTGCCCTGTACCCTCCCTGGGGACTCAGGCTGCGCAGTCTGCACAGCAGGTTGGCTCCGGGCAGAGGAGAGAGGGGAGGCTCAGCTCCTTTATCAGCAGGCAGCCGAGGCTGCTCCAGGGCCCATGACGTGATCACAGTGTCCCTCCTGGTGCTAGGTGCCTAGAGTGACGAGGTCTGCCGGGGTGCCCAGAGCAGTCCGGTGGTGGAGGCCACCATGGGGCTGCTGAGTGGAGAAGCACTGTGGCCTGTGGCTGTGGCCTTGACCGTCTTCCTGCTCCTGGTGGACCTGATGCACCGGCGCCAACGCTGGGCTGCACGCTACCCACCGGGCCCCATGCCACTGCCAGGGGTGGGCAACCTGCTGCAGGTGGACTTCCAGAACATGCCGGAGGGCTTCAAAAAGGTAAGGGAGGGGTGGATGCGTAGTGGCAGAGGTGCCAGCCACACTCCCCCCCCCCCACAGCACACAGCGGTGGGGAGCGGGGGCACAAGCTGGGCAAACAGCTGGGCCCTGAGAGGAAGCAGCTTGGGAGGCTTCCAGTGGGGGGCGCTGCAAGTGTGAGGACACTCGGGACTTTCCAAGGGCCAGGTATGGGAGGATGAAGGCCAGGAGGTGGAGCAGGACATGGCGGCGGGTTTGGGATCCAGTTGGACAGGGCAGAAGTCATAGAGCCCAGGTGCCTTCAGATTCCATCATGGGGAAAGGTGTCGGGAATGGGGGAGAAGGGCCAAGGTACTGAGCAGGGTTTCGATCAGAAAGACAGTGGAGCACTGGGCACGGTGGCGCACACCTGTAATCCCAGCGTGTCGGGAGGCGGAGTCAGGAGGATGGCAAGTTCGAGACCAGAGGCAGTCTGTGTAACTTAGTGAGACACTGTCTCAAAAAGTAAAAACAAATGGGCTGGGGGTGCAGCTCAGTGGTCCAGCACTTGCAAAGCATGCAAGCGTGAGGCCCTGGGTTCAATACCCCAGTACCACAAAAAGAAAAAGAGACAGTGGAGCGCCACGCGGCGACCGCTTCAGATCTGCTACTATTCAGGGTCTTGGGTCTCACTCACCACCTCCGTGAACCTGAGCTTCCTCATCCGTGCCTCAGACGCTAACATGTGCTACAGGCAATTTTGTGACCCTAGCAAGGTCATAGCTGGATGGCCACCAATAGACGATGTGTTCTGGTAGCCACATGTTAACCAGGTGGCCACATCCTTGCACGTGTTGCTGGGTCCCCATAACTTTTGTGCAGGGCTGCTAAGACCGGCAGCCCGGGGGAACCCATGCTTGACCAGCAATGCACTAACCCTTTGCCTACAGCTGCGGGGCCACTTTGGGGACGTGTTCAGCCTGCAGCTGGTCTGGAGGCCGGTTGTGGTGCTGAACGGGCTGGAGGCCATGCGGGAGGCACTGGTGAAGAACAGCGAGGACACCGCGGACAGACCGACGATGCCCATCTATGACCACTTAGGCTTTGGACCACACGCTCAAGGCAAATGCGGGCAGTGGCGCAGATGAGAGGCACTGGGGATTGGCGAGCGGGGATCAGAGGCGGCTCAGGGCATAGCAGGGACAGACACAGGATGTGGGCAACCAAATGCGGGCAGGGGATATGGGTGGAAGGGGATCCTATGGGGAAATGGAAGAAGAAAAGTGGGGGCAGGCCAGAAAGTGGGGCCAGGTCTCACGCCCAAGTGACCACCTGCCCCCAGGGGTGATCCTGGCCCAGTATGGTCCTGCCTGGCGCCAGCAGAGGCGCTTCTCCGTGTCTACCTTGCGCAACTTTGGCCTGGGCAAGAAGTCGCTGGAGCAGTGGGTGACTGAGGAGGCCGGCTGCCTCTGCGCTGCCTTCGATGACCAGGCCGGTGCGTGGTGGGCTGAGGGGCTCAGGCAGGGAGCCACAGGCAAGGGCGACACCCTGACCCGCAGTTGCACTTCCAGGACGCCCCTTCAGCCCCATCTCCCTCCTGAGCAAAGCCGTGTGCAATGTGATCGCCTCTCTCATCTACGCCCGCCGCTTTGAGTACAGCGAACCCCGCCTGGCCCGGCTGCTGGAGCTGCTGGAGGTCACGCTGAAGGAGAACGCTGGCTTCCTGCCCATGGTGCGGGGCTCAGGGGGCTACGTGGCCACCTCCGTGCAGCGGGGCCTCCCAGGAGGAGGATTTGCACCCGGGTCATGAGGGAAAGGAATTATGGGAGAGGCCACGGCAGGAGGAAAGGACTGGAGGGGGAACCCCACACACAGGAGGGGACAGAGAAGAGGTTTAGAGAAGGGGGGGCCTGCGTCTCCTGCCCACACTGGAAGGCACATGGGCCTCACCTACGGCCATGGTGGGACCTTCCTTCCGGCACCCCAGGGCCAGGAGAGAGCATGGAGGCTGGCACTGGGGAGGGCGCAGGTGACTGAGGGGGCCAGGCAGGCCCTGGCCCCACCCTAGACAAGCTAGAGGAGGCTGGGGCCTGAGACTGGTCCAGGTGAGTGCAGAGCACAGGAGGACCCGTCCCCCTCTGTGGCCCTCACAGCTGCTGAATACGGTCCCCATGCTCCTGCGCATCCCTGGGCTGCCTGGCAAGGTCTTCCCTGGACAGAAGGCCTTCATGGACCTGTTGGATGAGCTGGTGACCGAGCACAGGATGACGAGGGACTCAGCCGAGCCACCCCGAGACCTGACTGATGCCTTCCTGGATGAGGTGGAGAAGGTGAGGGGCACCTGGCAGGCGTGGGGCCAGAGTCATGGGCTGAGGGTCCGGAGGGTCCTATGGGTTGGGCAGTAAGGCGGGAGGGTGGGGCCTGTGCCTCACCCAGTGACCCAGCCCTGGGGCTGATGGGCAGAGAATGGGGGTCGCTAGGAGGGTTCCACCTTCTGTCTCCTGAGACTACCATCCTGCCTGGCCCAGGCCAAGGGGAACCCCGAGAGCAGCTTCACTGATGAGAACCTGCGCCTGGTGGTAGCTGACCTGTTCAGCGCGGGGATGGTGACCACGGCGACCACCCTGGGCTGGGCCCTGCTGCTCATGATCCTGCACCCGGACGTGCAGTGTGAGCGCGGCTGGGCTGAAAGGGAGGCCAGGGGAGGGAAGGAGGAGGCAGGGACCCCAGCGTAGTTGGGACCTCTTGGTTCCAAGCACAGGTTTGGCCCAGGCTCCAGCAAGAGTGACATCCTCCTCCCTGGACCCAGCCCTTGACACAGGTAGGAGAGGGTCGGGGCACAGACCCCCAGGCCTGGTCCACTGAGCTGATGTTTGTCTGTCCAGGCCGCGTCCAACAGGAGATTGATGAGGTGATCGGGCAGGCGCGGCGGCCCGAGATGGGGGACCAGGCCCGCATGCCCTTCACCAACGCCGTGATTCACGAGGTGCAGCGCTTTGGGGACATCATCCCACTGGGGGTCCCACACATGACCTCCCGTGATGTCGAAGTGCAGGGCTTCCTCATCCCCAAGGTAAGCCTGGGCCCCTGCCTCCAGCTCAGGGCCCCCAGGCAGCTAATGGCCTTTGGAACGCAGCCGCTGGCAGGCTGGGGAGGCCTGGGGTCTCAGGCCCTCGAGGCTCCTTTCCACGGGTCCTGGTGCCCCATCCAGCCCGCGTTCACACCTGCACCTCCCGCCAGGGCACGACACTCATCACCAACCTGTCATCTGTGCTGAAGGACGAGGCCGCCTGGGAGAAGCCCTTGCGCTTCCACCCCGGACACTTCCTGGACGCCCAGGGCCGCTTCGTGAAGCCCGAGGCCTTCATGCCGTTCTCAGCAGGTGCCTTGGGTGCCTGCTCCCTGCCCATGACCCGGGTGCCTTGGAGGGTGGGTGGAGCCCAGGCCCCAGGCTGACTGAGCCCCCCTACCCGCTCCAGGCCGCCGCGCTTGCCTCGGGGAGCCCCTGGCCCGCATGGAGCTCTTCCTCTTCTTCACCTGCCTCCTGCAGCGCTTCAGCTTCTCCGTGCCCGAGGGCCAGCCCCCGCCCAGCGACCGCGGCGTCTATGGTGCCCTAGTGACCCCAGCCTTCTACCAGATGTGTGCTGTGCACCGCTAGGTGGGGCCCCAAGTCCCCACCCACACCCCATCTGCACCCTGAGGTACAATAAAGAGTGCTTTCTCCAGCCTGTCCCTGAGCAGCCCCAGGATGGCGTGGGGCCCCGCAGCCTCCCTAGGGACGGCCTCAGGGCC
>VMDO01020395.1:0-37610 GCA_007922755.1 Pedetes capensis | reverse complement strand
TTACCAAATACATTGGATATTAACTTTCTGAGATACAGCTGGTACTTTAAACAAATATTCTTATTTTTTCAGTTTAAAAGATCTACAGAGGAAATTTTATATTTTATATTCCAAACCCTGTAATACAAAAGTGATGATGATGATAATAATAATAATAATAATAATAATAACAGCAATAATAATAACAACAACAATAGCAATGATAATAACTGTTTTTAAGGTAATCACTGAAAGTATTATGGAGTATTGCCTAACAAAATGGAAAACTGAGTACTACCGCATTTGTGATAATTGCTTTGAGCAAAGACAAAACAATTTGAAGAATTTGAAAGCAGAAGGATGTAAATGGAAGTTAGACTTGGAGGAGGTGGAAATCAATAGATAATTGCATGCAGAAATAAGAATAGAAATTCATATTTTCATTTTAACAACAATACAACAATCCATTTCTTCATTTGTCAGATACATTTCAAGTTATCAACTCAAATGAGGCATTATCCTCAGTTTTTTAAATTAATGTGTCTTTAAAGGCCATTATGAGATTTTAAGAAAGGGTTTGTTATCATCAACCTAAAGGTGAATCAAGCTGAGCAATTTCAAATAGCCTGAAAATCTGCCCCAATTTGGGCTCCCTTACACTGTCAGACAAAGGCAGAGATCCCCTTAACATTGCTCCCTATGCCATTTATGTGAAGATATATCAGTCATTTATTTTTATTCATTTATTCTCTTTGGGTGTCAATATTTTGATATTTTAAATGAATTTGATATGTTCATTACTAGAATTTGTTGTTGTTGTTAGGTGCCATTGAGTTAGGTCCAACTCATAGCGATCCTTTGTACAGCAGAATGAAACACTCCTCAATTCTGTGTCAAGCACATGATTGTATTTATGTTTAAGCCCGCTGTTGCAGACACTGTATCAACCAATCTAGTGGGGGGGGTTTCTTTTTTTGTTGACCTGCCACTCTGTCAAACATGATGTCCTTCTCTAGGGATTAGTCCCTCCTGACACATCCAATATATGTATAACAGGCTAGCCATCCTTGCTTCCAAGGAGCAATCTGGTTCCACTTCTTCTAGAACAGATCTGTTAGTTCTTTTGGCAGTTCATGGAATATTCAATATTCATCTCCAGCACCATAATTCAAAAGCATCAATTATGTTCCTGTCTCTCTTATTCAATGTCCAGCTTTCACAGCCGTATAATGAGACTGAAAATATAATGGCATGAGTCAAGTGCACTTTCATCTTCAATATGGCATCTTTACTTTTCAGAATTGTTAATCTGTATTAAAAAATAGACTTTAGATTGGGGCAGTGGCACACTCTTGTTATTCTAGTGACTAGGGTGGCTGAGGCAGCGGGACTGTGAGTTTGAAGGAGAGGTTGTTATGGTATTTATACATCACCTTGCCCATCCTCAAACAATATTGTACAAATTCATCATTTGTATGAGCAACTTAAAATAGTACGCTTCATTTCTCTTTGCCCACTATGTATGTTATTTTCATTGATTTTACTTCTGCATATATTATAAATCTCATAATATATGTTCATTGTTTTATTTAAATAATTAGCTCATTAAGGCATTAAATATGTATTTATCAAAATTTATATTTATTTATTTTACATCCATTCTTAACTGATACTGGTAATCTTAACTCCTTTGTCTAGATCAAAATTTCTTTCTGGCATTAGTTCTTTGACATTTCTTATAGTGGGATTAACCCTTTCAGACATTATATGTGTGAAATGATTTCTCTTTTACCTTGGTATTTGTAAGATAGTGTTCCTGAATAAAAGATTTTAGACTGACATTTGCTTGTTCCTCTTCCTCAGAACTTCAAGCATATTGCTGGACCATTTCTTTGCTTTCATTGTGTCTGATGAGGCATCAGGTGTCATTCATGTTTTCCTATGCACACGCCTCTTTTGACAATTTATTCTGTGGCTCTTTTTGAGAATTCTTTCCATTAATGCAATTTGATTATGAAATCTCTTAGTAGAATATTCATCTTGTTTTATGCTATAGTAATTATTGAGCTACTCAGATCCATGGAATTATAGTTTTCATCAAATTTTAAATTCTTTACTCATTGTTTCTTAAAATATACTTGCCCCACATTTTTGAGGGAATGAAACTACATATGATTTAGGCACCTAAAGTTATCTCAAAAATACTGATGCTCTTTTCTTCTGTTTCTTTTAACTATCTTTCTCTGACTGGTTTACATATAGATAATTATCATAACTATGTCCTAAAATTTATTTGTCTTTTCTTTTTGCAATATAGAATCTTTCATTATTCCTGCTCAGTGCAATTTTTATATCAAGGACTGTTATTGTGGACCTTAAGTTCTACTATTAAGTAGAACTTTTAAAAAGTAGTCTTTTTAGTATTTCCATGCCCTTATTTAAAATATTAAACTTTTCCCCTAGTATCAGGAATTTGATGAGTGTACTTTAATTTTAAATTAATTATTTAAATCAATTATCTAATTATTTAAATTAATTAATGATTAATAAATTAATTATTTGAACTAATATTTGAATTGATTATTTAAATGTAATTACCCTTCTAATAGTCCTTATAATATTTCTATCTCCTATGGCATTTCTGTTTTTATCCTTGCCTCCGGTCATATTTTTCTGTTTTTTTTTTTCTTTACCTGTCTATTAAGTTTTACTAGATGCCACACATCATGAATTTTACCCTTAAAGTACTGGACATTTTTGTATTTATATAAATATTTTAAGCTTTGTTTTAGAACTTCAAATTACTTAAAATCAATTTAATCCCCTGGTTTTATTTGGTTCTATTTATTGTCAGTTTTGTATTGTTATTTCTGTTGTAATTGATCTTTTCTGTGAAGTTTTCCAACATATACCATTAAGGATGAAAATTGAGAATCATCTAAATCACTTCTAGTTTCAATGGAAATGTAATTCCAGGCCAAGTGCTGTGGCACACACCTGTAATCCCAGAAATTTAGGAGGCAAAGGCAGGAGGACTTAAAATTCAAGACCAGAGGCAGCCTACATAATTTGGTGAGACACTGGCTCAAAATACAAGTAAAAAATAGGCTAGGAGTTTGACTCCCTGGCTGAACACTTGCTTGCAAAGAGCAGGGATGAGGCCGAAGGTTCAACTCTCAGTAACAAAACAGGAAAGTAAGATAGAAGGAAAGAAAGAAAGAAAGAAAGAAAGAAAGAAAGAAAGAAAGAAAGAAAGAGAAGGAAGGAAGAGAAGGAAGGAAGAGAAAGGAAAGAAAATATACTTCCCAAAAGTAGGCAATGGCTTCTTCATTAACACTAATACTTTTTATTTTAAAATTAGAGATATTTCTTGAGCAATTAGAGTCCTATTAAGGAAATGCTTTCCCATGCCTATATGTTGGAACATATTGCCTATCTTTTCTTCTATTAATTTTATAGTTTCTGATTTTATGTTGAGGTCTTTTATCCATTTCAATTTAACTCTCATGCATATTGAGAGATGAGGGTCAGTTTTCATTTCTCAGCAAGTGGATATCCAAGTTCTCCAGCACCATTTATTGAAAAGGCTATCCTTTCTCCAACTTACCTGCTTTGTTCCTTTTTCAAGAATCAGGTGGCTATAGATGTATTAATGTATCTCTGGGTGTTCTATTCTGCTCCACTGGTCTTCAGGCCTATTTCTGTGCTAGCAACAAGAATAGATAAATGCAATTACATGAAATTAAAAATGTTCTGTACAGCAAAGGAAACAATCAACAGAACCAAGGAAGTCCCCACTGAATGAGAAAAAAGTCTTCACATCCTATACATGGGACAGATTACTAATTTCCAGAAATCATAAAGAACTCAAGAAAGCATTCCCCAAGAGAAAAATTACCCAATACACAAGTGGGCAAAGAAACTAAACAAATACTTCTCAAGTGAAGAAATTCATGAGGCCATGAAACACATGAAAAAATGCTCAAAATCCCTAGCCATTAGGAAAATGCAAATCAAAACAACTCTGGGAATCCATCTTACTCCAATAAGAATGGCCAAGATCTATAAAACAGATAATAACAAATGCTGACAAAGCTGTGAAGAAATGGGAACCCTCTTTCACTGCTGGTGGAGTTGTAAATTATTTCAACCACCTTGGAAATCAATATGGATGTACCTCAAGAAACTAAAAATAGATCTACCATATGACCCAGTTATACCACTATCGGGAATATACCCAAAGGGAGATGAGTCATCATACCACAGAGACACCTGCATCTCCGTGTTCAATGCAGCACTTTTCAGAATAGAAAGGATATGGAATCAACCAAAGTGCCCATCAACAGAAGAATGGATAAAAATTTATGATACATATACAGGATGGAATACTACTCAGCAAAAAAAAAAAAAAGAAATAATGTCATTTGCAACAAAATGGATGGAACTGGAGAAAATTATCTTAAGTGAATGAATATAAGCCCTAAATACCACATGTTCTCACTCATAAGTGGGAGCTGAATCAAAATTAAAAGAAGGAAAAATTCCTATACATAAATTTGAACAAAATAAAAAGCTCATGTAAACTTAGTGTATAAGGGATAATTTAAGAAGTGGAAAGAAGGAGGGAGGGACCTAGTAAAAGGAAACAATGATGGGAGAAGACGGGAGGAAGAGGAGGATCAACGAGGAGCAAGGAAGGAGAGAGAGGTCAACCTCAAAGTAAACAGCCCAACTTTAATAGTTCGGGAAATAATAACAATAGTACCAATAATACCAAAGGATAGCAATAATGCAAATGGACTAGATTTCTCGTGTAATACTGCTGAGAATGTAAAAAGATAGATCACTATAGAAAAAAGTTTGGATGTAAATCAAAATTGGGATGAATATATATAATTAATTATATATTACCACAAAAAGACATACAATTGAAAAGAGGCCATTGGTGCAGGGGTGGGAGATGGGAAGGAGGAGCACATGAGGGTAAGGGGGAAGTAATGTGAGGAATGTGCAATGAAATGCATATATGGAAATGTTAGTGAAATACATGTCAGAATGAAACACATTAAGATGTACGTTAAAAATTTCTAATTAACATTCAGAAAAAATTAGAGATATTTTTAGATTTGAGATTCTTTCCTGAAGCTGACCCAGAAAGAAATCTAATTTTTTCCATAGACATGGCTTTACTCTATTGAGGTAGTTTATATTTTTTTATAACACTATTTTAAGGCCCATCACATATATCATGGGAATTTCTTCTTAGAGTTTTCTATGATGCATCAACAAGAAGTCCTCTGTAAGACAACTGAGGTAAAGAATACCTCTGTTCCTGTTCAATTGTGTCTTGCACCATTAATAATATTACTATTCTGAAATCTTGGCATTGGAAGTAGGGAAGATTATTAAAAAGAAGTTGTGTAGTTTTATTTATAAATAACAACTTTATAAATATATATGTATATATGTATATATATATATAAATATATTGTTGTTGTTAGGTGCCATCGAGTCAGTATCCAACTCATAGCGACCCTCGTAGGGTTTTCAATGGCAGACTGTTCCAGGATTGCCTTGGGAGTGGATTGCCAGGTCCTTCTCCCATTTTTGCTGTGCTGGGAATTGAACTGAGGACCTCAGAGATTGCAGCGCAGCGCTCTACCAACTGAGCTAACTCCCAGCCCATACATATATATATATATTGTACTGGGGGTTGAACCCAGGGCTTAGCACTTGTGTGCCCTGCAAGTGCTGGACCACTGAGCTGCACTCTCAGCCCATTTTTTTACTTTTGAGACAAGGTCTCGCTAAATTATGCAGACTGCCTCTGGTCTCGAACTTGCGATGCTCCTACCTCTGAGACACTGGGATTACAGGCGTGTGCCACCACACCAGGCTCTAACTTTATATTCTTTTGACAATATCTACACTCAGTCCTATATTTTCCTTCTCATAGTGGCTGTGGAAGGAGTAGTGAAGAGTAATAAGAGGCAGTAAGTAAGAGTGCATAAATAACAATTACCATACATCAAGATATTCATGATGTCCCCAAATTTACTTGTTTCCTTATAACTATCTTTTAATCAATTAAAAAAGTAATACAGAAAATATGAGATAAATGTGTTTCAACTGCCAATGAATATACTGAAAAATCTTAAGGTTTCCCTAGAGTAACAGAGAAAGTGAACGTAATTCTTTACTTCTTGTAAAATATTTCCACCAAAACAAATTTATGCTTTTCTAATGATATAACCTGTGGCTGGAGTTTAGTTCAAGTGGTAGAATATGGCTCTTCTGCCTCAGAGGCCCTGGGTTCAATCCCCAGCACTCCAAAAATGGAGGAAGGACCTGACAGCCCACTCTCAAACAATCCCAAAATAATCAGCCATTGAAAACTCCATGAAGGTCACTGTCCATCAGACAGGACTGGAAGGCATCAGCATCAAACAACAACAGTGATATAACAATAAAATCTTATCAGCTTGGTATGTGTTTTTGTTGTAGCTTTGTTTTTATGTTGTTGTTCTAATTTTGTCCTTATGACTAATACTACCTTTCTAGTGGATGTTCGATAATGTACTATTCCTTGTATTTCATCTGTTGTGCACAGGGTTGCTATGTGTTGGACCTGACTTGATGACACCTCACAACAAAAAAGTGAGAAGATTATAACTAAAACTTATATGAAAATTGCAATGATGTTACAGGGGGTGAAAGGTGGTAACAATGGGCATTTCTCCAAGTTGTGAGTACTGGGTTTTCTAAAATTTATTGACTTTTAGAGATTGAAGGCTAGAAATTACTGAACCAAATATTAGTATAAAACAACCAAGATAATTTATAATTAAACATTATCACATTCATAAATTTAAAACTTCATCCTCTAGAAGATCTCAGATTTTATTTCATTCTGTAGTTGAAAGGTAGTAATAAGCAAGTCATACCCTGTGTTAAGGCGTAAGGGACACAATTCATATACTAAGTAATCAATTATTAAACTTTGAGAAAATAGGGACACATTCTTGCAGAAGAATTGGAAGCATATGAAAGAATGAGAGATTGGGTTCAGAATTGCAAAAACATTGGTTTTACTCTCTCAGAGGACACCAAACAAACATTCTTTATAAAATCAAATTCAGGACAAAACTAGAAATTAGATCAAAAGGCTTGTGGAAGTTTGAAATATTATCACTATAACTAAGAAGTTTCAGTTGACAACATAGAGCTTAGATTTTTTTTATTAAAGGTCTTAGCCTATGTGAGGACTTCCCAAATTAGGTGGCCTCCTCAGGTTGAACATATGTGTATACAAGCAAGGAATTCTGCTGTTTACCATAACCAGTTTTTTTCCAAATAAGATAGAAATAGAAGGACTAGACTAATCATGTCTCTCTAGGGATTGGGTGACCAAATGAAGTATCATTTGGAAGTTAAGTAACAGGAGAGGAAAACCCAGAATAATTATGTTGCAGTTAACTTTATTTTCCAGGTTTGGAAAAATAAGATCTATATTTTTGGACTCATCCCAATAAATCTGACCTCTTAATGGTATGGCTCCTGATACTTTTCCCAAAATATAGTATAGAAATATTGAGAATGAATTTAAAGTAATGCAAAAGAGTTTGGCAAATCTATTATGAAGCATAAAATTGAAATTATTTTTCTCACTTAAATTACAAAGTTTCAGAATTTATATACTTACCAAATCAAAATGGCATTGCTCAAAAACCGTTGGGAAATATTTCTTTGTTTCTTTGTTAATTGCTTTGGAGATTATATAATGACCTTTAAGAGGAGATTTTGCTTTTGGAAAGAGATCTCATATCCCAGAGGCAAGTTTTTGGTAATATTTTAGCTTATTATTTAACTATTATACATTCTTCAGTTCTAGGAAAGTACTTCAAAAAGCTAGAGATGGTCCAGAAGAATGTTAGACTAATGTTAAGCTAAGGATGCCTGTGGTTTGATCAGATTAGGCAATGAAGCCTTGAGTTGGGGGGAAAAAAATCCCCACAATATTAATGTATTTATACTGAATAAATTAATGACACAATGTCAAAGAACCAAAGCTAAGTATAAAGTCTATAAACTAAAGATAATTACAATAGCAAAGTACCAAATTTTTATTTTCAGAGTAAAATTGTTTTTCTGTACCAACCTTATCAAGGAATGTGTTCTGAAAGATCTTTCTGAAAATCTGCTTCCCCAAAGAGCTCTCCCTCATTCTTGTATTCTCATCATCCCCCAATCACACACAAATTTCATCCTGCTTCTAATGGGCATCTAAAGCTTCAAGAATTTGAGGGAGGGAGGGAGAAAGTAAGGGAGGGTGAAGGAGAGAAAGAGAGAAAGAAAAAAAGAGACAGAGGGGTGAGTTTTCTAGAGAATCCTGATTAAATCATGTTTAAACAGTGTTCTTCAAAATATTCTATTATTCAACATGGCTAAAGTAGCCTTTTGGGTCCCATTGCCTGCATATATTAAATTAATATCTGACTACAACATGCCCTGAACAACTTGAGCAAGTTTTGCTTAAGTGGACTCAATGTATCATCCAGGATTAGTAGAACTTTCTGAACTTTTTCTACTGGATTTTTTTTCTTTCTTTCTTTCATACTTTTTTCTCTGCCATTATTGCTTAATTTAATGAAAACTTTGAACTTAAAGCTAATTTATTGCCAGGTCCATTTCAACTCATGATGGGTAGAGTCCCCACATGAGGAAGGGTACCTTTAAAAGCACATCAGAGGGAACATCCACCGAAAGGGGAAAAGTACCTCAAAGCCTTCAGAGGGAAAGTTGACCGAAAGGTGAAGAGTACCTCCAAAAGAAGTTCTCTTCATGGAAAAGGACTTGGAATCACATTTTTTCTTTATCCTAAATTTGAATTGGTCACTATTTTCTAAATAGTGTGGCTTTCTGGGAAAATTAATGAAAAACAAGCAATGAATGTAAATATATAATCTTCTAATTCTGTGAGCAGTGCTAATTCAGGAGTTAAGAAAACTCCCTAACAGACCTGCAACAGAAAATTCTTAAATGACTGCCAACAGCGTGAACTCCTTGAGCCAACACAGACTAAAGTTTTTGTACCAGCAGCCCTCCAATAAGCAAAATAATCTAATAAATTAAAATAACCATTTTTCATAGTGTGGACTCAATGGGGTGACACAGGTGTAAAAATTAATAAAACCATCAAAAACATATATATATACACCTGTTCCCCCAGCACAAAAGCCTTCTTGACAATTTTAGCACAGGGAAGTGCTTACCTATCTAAAGGCAGACCTTGGTTCCCAGCTAGAGAATGAGAATAGAAGCTATTGTTCTGGTCAGCCTGACCCTCCACTGCCTTACATAGAAACATATAAGGGGTTAAAATGATAAATGAGGATAGAGTCCAAATACCCTATTATAGCTTATCATTTATTAAAAGCCTGGGAACAGACAGACCTTCCAGGTGTTTGTTATCTAAACACAGTAAAGTTTGGGCTATTATGACTATTAGGTATGTGTAAAACTGCACGTATTCTTACTACTTGCTTGACCTAAGCCTAAAAAAATCTGTATAAAAAACTGGGATATCCGAACAATAAACAGAACAGACCCACACTGCCTCCGAACTGCTGTGCTTCTGTTACCCACCGCCGACTCCTCATCTGCCTTTGGGAAACCCTGGATCCTGGGCTGCACCTGGACTGTGGCAATTTATCATGGTGTAAATCTTATCTAATGCTTCTGCAAGTTTTAGGCACAATGCATTGATAAATATGTTGGAGTTGTTATTCATCAAACTCTGGGCTAAAGAAACATGGAAATCAAGTCTTCAACATAAATAATTATTGAATAATAATCAGTCAAGTCTGTTTATTGCAAATTACCTCACTGAACTGCTAGAAATAAACATTGTAAGTGGTCCAACTGACAAGGAAACAATAGTAAATCCTACTTCAGCTTCCAACAGGGAAATCAAGTCTGTGTAAGTGAAGTGAAGTTATTGTAAGGAAATAAAATATATGACATAGAATCATAAGATGACAGTTAAAATTGTCTTTTCTCTCTATTAACCTATCTATTGGCAGCTAGTTTGGGAATATAAAGGCTGAGGAGGTCTTTTTTAAAATTTGGCTGATCCTCGTGATACACAAGACAGAGACTCTTTTCAAAAAAGCAATTCTGGCTCTCATTTTAACAAAGTCCAAATTCTTCTAATTTGTGCTTAAGCAAGTGAAAGGTAAATTGAACCTTGACAAACTAACTTTCTTCCAAGGAAAGCCAGTGAGTTGGAGATTACCATTTTTCAAGATTATGTCTCTCATTGTAAATCTTAAGATTTCTTCACTATATTGTATTAAAATCTTCTCTTCCCTTGCCCTCCCAACATCTTCTTTCTATAAATCTTATTTTTATGTGCACTAAACAGAAATCTCCTCCACTTTAATGGCCACCACATGAGATGGCAGTTATGTTAATAATTCCCCAAACTATGTTCCCAGGCCTTTCTATGTAAACTTAAATATCGTGTTTCTGTCTTTTTTTATTTTTATTTATTTTTTACTGGAAAATTTTAATGTACAATTTAATGGGTTTCTGTCTCTTGTTTTTTAATACAGATATTTTTCATAGGAGATGCTATTGGAATTTTGGGAGGAGCAGTTCCTTGTGTGGAATTGTCCCATGCAATGACGGATAGTTAGCTTTCTTGCTTCTTTTCTTACATTCCAAAGGGAATTTCTGACTAGTTTTGACAAGAAAAATATGGTCCTCTTGCAATTTAAAGCATACCCTGGTGTTGGCCTAGTCCTGATGTGATCAAAACTGCATTAATCCTTAATTTAACATTAGTCTAACATTCCTCTGGTCCATCTCTAGCTTTTCCTAAATGTAAATTTATTTGTAGAAGGGAAGAATGTATAATACTACAGATAACTATAGAAATAGCACTTTCTGTTTCTTCTGGACAACAGAGCCCATGTTATTACTGAGTAATTTGTATATTCCATTTATTTATTTATTTATTTGTTTATTTATTTATTTAATGTATGTATCTACTTACTTAGTTTCATGGTCCTGGGGATGAAACTCAAGACTTCTTGCCTGCTAGGCAAGTACTCTCCCACTGTGTTATATCACCAATGATTGATATTCCATTTTAAAACATAGTGACCTCATAATTAATTGAACTCTCTAAGTCATTTACACATGTACTAAGTTTAAGGTGCCTGCAGCCCTATCACTGTGGTATAAAATCTCATCAGATGTTGGAAACTAAGCAGGTTTGGGCCTGGTTAGTACTTGGATGGGAGACTGCCTGGGAACACCAGAAACTGTAAGCTGGGCAGAGGAACCTGGCAACCTACTTCCAAAAATTAATCTGCCCTTGAAAACCCTATGAATATCAGAGAAGTACTGACAATAATGTTTTGCCTGTTGTATGTAGGGTCTCTATGAATCAAACATTTACTCAACAACAACTAACAACAACAACAAAGTTAAGGCTCTTTACTTCAACTCTGGGCATAGGCAGCTGTAGCATACAGCAAGTATTTTTATATTACTCCCAGTAAATATTTCTTTGGACGATTTGCCTAACTTTTTTCCCAATATATGGCATTGTTATGTAGCCACACAGATCTTTGACTACTGTTCATTAAATCCAATTCTAGCTTAATAAAGATATTTATAATTTATGTTTCCACAGAACTTGTACTTAACAAAAATAGCATAATAATGATAAGATAACCCTACTCTTTTTCTCCATGACTCTGTTTACTTTCTTTTGTGTGTTTATTATAAGCTACAATTATTTTGCTGGGCTACTTGCTTATTTTGAGTCCTTCACTAAAATGTAAGCCTTCTCCAGACAGATATCATGCTACTTTAATCATTGTTTGATCCTCAGCATCTAGCAATAACTCAATTGTTGTCTAGAGATATTGTTTTATATTCAGTATATATAATTTTTCCTGCAATTTAAATAATTATTTAAACAACTCAAGGAACCTGAAGACAGATCATTGTGGTTGAGATCTTCAAGCAAAAATAATTTGTTAGAATATATTGAGTATGTCATTATATTAGTCCTTTTTCCATTTCTATAACAAAATATCTGAGACTGGTTACTTAACAAAGAAGAGAAATTTATTTAACTTATAGTTTTAGAGATTGAAAGAGCAAAGAACATACTGCTGTTTCTGGAAAGGGCACCATTGCCTGCTTCCTAGTGGCTAATATCATGGCAGGAAGGGGTACAACAGGTATAGATCACATATCAACACAGGAAGCCAGAATAAGACTTCTGTGGGTCCATGAAAACTAAGCATTAATCTCTTCTGAAGTCATAACCCCAGTGACATAAGAACCTCACAGTAGGCTCTACTTCATAAAGTCCCCACTCTCTCTTATCACTGCCATACTCATGAAATTTCATGGAACACACTTAAATCATATACAAACCACAACATTCCACCCCTAGCTCTCAAGGCTCATGTGTATCTCATAATGCAAAATGCATTAATTTCATCTCCCATTTTCTTAGTTTTGTTGGAGTCACACACAACAATCCAACTCTAAAGTTTCATATGAGGCTTGAGACAAAATCTTCCAGCTATGAACCCACATAAAATAAAAGGCTACATATTTCCAAGGTACAACAGCAGGATAGGGACAGAGTAAACATGCCTGTTCCAAAAGGGAGAAATAAGGAAGCAGAAAGGGTAATTGGTCCAAAATAACAGGGTAGTATAACAGGGAGATATGAAATCTTATAGTTCAAGTCCGGCATCCTATTCACATTGGTGGAGGAGTAGGACCCCAATACCTGGAGAAGTCCTGTCTCCAAGGCTTGGTTCATGCTTATTCCCTCAGGCTGGCTTTGCATACTGCCTGCAGCTTTCCCCAGAGGCATGGCTCATTGCTCACTGCTCAACCTTCCAGAAATCTCAGTTGCAGTTCCACTGGCACAGCACCTCTAGGTATTATTCCAGTGGAAAATTCTGGAGGGGCTGTGATCTGTGACAAACTGCTGCCTGGTCTCCCAGGTGTTACTTGTAATCATGGTGGAAGGTCCCATGACTCCACAATTCTTGCATTCTATCTGCCAGTGCTCTGTAGATGCTACCAAGGTCTGCTGCTAGTACACGTGGTATCCAAGCCCAATTGAATCAAGACTGGATCAGTCAAAGTAGAGGGCAGAGTCCCCCAGGATCAGAGTCACCTTAACCCTCAGGGTCCTAAGGACCCTGTCAACACTCTGTACCTGTGATAAGAGAGATGCCCTCCAGCACTCTTTACTATTGTCCTGAAACAAAGCACTGGCTTCTTTTAATCCACACAATCTTTTCAACAAGCAGTTACTCAGCTACAGGCTTAGAAGCTTGGTCCCTCATCCCTACCTTTATAAGCTTTAATGTTCCTTATTTTGTTAGATGGTGAATTTTCAAAATCATCTCACTCTGCTGCCTTTCTCATTTGAGTTTCAATTTAAAAGTGACTAAAAGTGGCCAATACCCATGCTACAGCATGAAATTTTTATTGTTTTATAGTTATCTCTGCCAAATAAATTGCACCATCACTTTTAAGTTTGGGCCTCCCTAAACTCTTAGGGCATGGGCAAATTACAAGAAAGTAATTCAGTTTTCATTCAGATATTTATTTCCATGTGTGTTTCATTCCCTAGTTCCCTTGTCTTCTGAGCACTGACCCATAATCCTCTGCTTACAACATTCAAGGCTTTTTCTGACTTGCTTCTCTAAATTTTTTGAACTTCTTCCTAGTACCCAATTCCAAAGCTGCTTGTACATTTGCAGGTATAATTAAAGGAATCATTCCCCTCCTCATCAGTTCTCTGTAATAATCCATTATCAGATACTATAACAAAATATATGAAGCTAGAAACCTTCTAAAATGGTTTATTTAGTTTACAGTGCTTGAAACTCAAAATCCAAACAGTATGGAGATGGCTCTGAGGAGAGTCACTCAGACTACAGCTCTCCTGGTGGACAGCATCAGGGTGAGAATGCTTGCAGTGGGAAGACATGGTAAGACAGGAAGCCAGAATGAGACACCAAGGACTAGCTGTGGTACCCTGAGAACTATGCAGTAACCCATTTTGCAGATACTCCCACCAATCACATATAGGCCTCCCACTAGGCTGCACCTCTTAAAGGTATCACAATCTCTTAACATTGCCCTATTGAGGACCATTATTTCAATGTATGAATACTTGGGAACCATACTTAAGTCATATTCAAACCATAGCAGTCACGCATTCAATATGGAATACTACTATTTATATTATTAGTCCCAATTACTAACTATTCCTGAACCTCAACTTTTTAGGTATATACTAGAAGAATATTTGTGAACATGTGACTTGCCTTTGCCAACAAAATTTAGGTTGAAGTGGTATATGTCCCTTCTGAGTAGAAACTTAAAATGGTCAATATTTGCTGAGGTCTCTTCCTCTTGAATGAATTCTAGAGAGCAAAGATCCTGAGGGAATTTCTGTTAATCTAAGAACATTAGTTATCATACCAAACATATACTCTGCTCAACCAAAGATAGACAAGTAGTGAGAATTGCATTATTAAGGGAAATGTCTGTGTTTTTTATGCTGGTATCTGTAATACTGGTGGCCTGTCTTTCAGCATAACACTGACAAGCAGGACGCTATAGTATGGCATAAACAATAACTATACACATGGAACTTACCAGATGGAATGTATAGGAACAAAACTGACTTGTGGAAAGAGACAGTGGAAAACCTAAATATTACCAATAAGAACAAGACCAGGTGCTGATGATGGATCAGAAAATCAACTCCTCATATGCAGGTTCAAACTGAAACTGCAGAAAATTAGAACAAGTATACAAGAGCCAAGGTATACCTTAAGTATATCATACCTGAGGCCAGTGACCATCTCAAGAACAGAATTGATGTGCTAAAAACTAGTGGTTGAAGACCAGATGAGTTGTGGTATAACATCAAAGATTATTTGTGAGGAAAGCAAAATGTTAGTTAAGAGATGGAAGGAAAAGAAAAGACATTTCAAATTAAATTTCAAAAGAGACTCTGAAACTTGCTCTTGATTGTTGAGTAGCTAATGTAAAAAGAAGACATGACAAAATTAAAGTACTAAACAGAAGATATGAAATGGCAGCTCTAAGACAATATCAAACATTACAATGACTTCAAAAAACCTGGAGATAGTAAACCAAAACTGAAGAACATACTCTGTTTTACCCAAGCTTAATGAACTGAAGGAAAAAATTCAAACCTTGAGTGGCAGTAGTGAATGTTTCTACAGGGAAAATATTAAACGATGCAGGAAATATCAAAAGAAGATAGAAGGAATATGTTGTTGTTGTTAGGTGCCATGGAGTCAGCATCCAACTCACAGCAACCCTACGTACAACAGGTGAAACACTATTGTCAGTGCTTTTCTGCTGTTCAGAGGGTTTTCAATGGTGGATTGTTTTTTGGGAGTGGGTTGCTGGGTCCATCTCCCAAGCCTACAGCACCTGGTGTTCCCAGGCAGTCTCCCATCCAAGTACTAACTAGGCCAGACCCTGCTTAGCTTCTGAGATCTGATGGGACCAGATGCCACATGGCTACAGCTGCAGGCAGGAGGATTACACAGAGTTATACCAAAGACAATTAGTGGATGACCAATCATTTCAAGAGGTTGCATCTGATCAAGAAACAATGGTACTGAAGGAAGAAGTGGAAGATAACTTGAAGGTACTGGCAAAACACAATGCTCCAGGAAGTGATGGAATATCAATAGAGATATTTCAACAAACACATGCAGTACTGAAGGTGCTCACTGGTCTATGCCACATATTTTGCAAACAGCCCCCTGGCCAACTAACTGGAAGAGATTCACACTTGTGCCTATTCCTAAGAAAAGAGGTCCAACCAAATGCAGAAATTATTGAACATATCACTAATGTCACACACAAATACAAAATTTTGCTAAAGATCATTCAAAAGTGACTGCAGCAATAGATAAACAGGGAACTGTGGGAATGTCAAGCCAGACTGAGAAGAAGGTGTGGACTCAGGGAAATCACTGCTGACATCAGGTGGATATTGGCTGAAAGTACGAAATACCAGATATCTATTTATGTTTTATTGACTATGAAAAAGCATTTGACTATGTGGATTATAACAAATTATGGGTAACATTGTAAAGAATGAGAATACCGGAAAACTTCATTGTACTAGTGAAGCATCTGAACATGGACCAGGAGTCACCAGTTCTAGTAGGACAAAGAAACATTGCTTGGTTTAAAGTCAGGAAAGGTATGTGACAGGGCTGTATCCTTTCTCTGTACCTCTTCAGTCTCTATGCTGAGCAAATGATCTGTGAAAAACTGGACTTTATGAAGAAGAATGCAGCATCAGGATTGGAGGAAGACTCATTAACAACCTACAATATGCAGCTGACACAATTTTGTGTACTGAAAGTGAAGAGGATTTGAAAATTTTACAAATGAAGTTGGGGTTGGGAGCCAGCTCACTTGGTAGAGTGCTGCTCTGAAATCTCTGAGGACTGTGGTTCAATCTCTAACACTGCAAAAACAAAAGAAGCACCTGTCAATCCACTCACAAAGTAATCCCCAAATAATAAGTCATTGAAAACCCTGTGAGGTTGTTATGAGTTGGACCTGACTTGTAGTACCTCGCAACACACTGATGAAGATCAAAGAACTTCAACATGCTTTCAGTAAGGAGTGCACCTCAATATCAAGAAAACAAAATTTCTTACAACTGGGTCAGTAATTAACTTCATGATAACTGAAGAGAAGATTGAGGTTGTCCAAGATTTTGTTTTACTTGTTTCTACAATCACCACCCACAGAAACAGTGGTCAAGAAATCAAAAAACACATTGCATTAGGAAAAGCTGTTGTGAAAGACCTCTTTCAAAAAAAAAAAAAGACCTCTTTCAAGTGTTGAAAATTAAAGATGTCACATCGAAGAAGAAGATGCATCTGACTCTGCCATGATATTTTCAGTTGGATCATATGCTTGTGAAAGCTAGACATTGTTTAAGGGAAACAGAAAAAGAATTGATGCTTTTGAATTATGGTGCTGGAGATGAATATTTAGTATACCACTGACTGCCAAAAGAACCAATAAATCCATCCTAAAATAAATGCAACCAGAGTCCTCCTTGGAAATAAGGATCACTAGACTGTGTCCAAATTAAATTGGACATGTTGTTAGGAGGGACCAGTCCCTGGAGGGCCATGATGTTTGGGAGAGTAGTGGGTGACTCAAACAGGGAAGAACCTCAAGCACATGAATTGGCACAGTGGTTGCAACAATCAGCTTAAACATAAAAAAGAAAAAAAATCATATGCCTGGCATAATGTCCAGAAGTGTTTCATTCAGTTTTACATAGGGTCGCTATGAATTGAACCCAACTCAATAGCATCAAACAACATGATGATTTTCTTTGTTTATTTTTATTTCTGTTCATGTTCATAATATTTAATTGAGCTCTTCTTTAGCAGCAATACTTGATTAAGGATATGTGATATAGATGATGAAAAAAAAAATCTGAACAACAGGAAACATGCAATGGTGTCACAAAAGATGTCCCAAAATCTAGAATTTGAGAGACAATCAATAGGTTATACTACTTATCAGAGATTCTAAAATCCATCGTGTATCAATACTAGCTTAAATTATCTAATTTAATAAATAAGGGATAACAGTATCTTTTTGGGGATTCCAGAGACTTAGAAAGATGTGAGAGCTGGTCTCAAGACACTTTTGAGACATAACAAGTCTTTAAACATGAGAAATAGAAGCACAAAAATTAGGAGGAAATTTATGAGTAGTCTGGATATTTAATAATAAACCATAGTCATGTCACTAGATATTCATCAGAGTATATTTTTCACAACATGCTGCTATCTTTATTTTTTCCTGTAATACCCTCATTAGCTCATTTAATGAATAATCCCCTAGTTAGTACCACCAATGTGCCAAGTACACTGCTAGACATGAGGACAAAAGCACCAATTTAATTATTATGAAATTTTAGTCATGATCTATAAACTCAGGACATATTCTATAGATGGAAGCCAGAAACATTTACAAGTGTACCATATTAATATTAATATTTGTACCAGATGGTAATTGGTAAAGAAATATCTGTGTGATTATTGATTTATAAATATAAAGCCCTCTATATAAACTCATTACCTGCAGCCATAGCCCTGTGGCATCTGATCCCGTCAGATCTCGGAAACTAAGCAGGGTCGGGCCTGGTTAGTACTTGGATGGGAGACCGCCAGGGAACACCAAATACTGTAGGCTTGGGAGAAGGACCTGGCAACCCCCTCCCAAAAATTAATCTGCCATTGAAAACCCCATGCACGGCAGAGAAGCACTGACAATAGTGTTTCCCCTGTTGTGCAGAGGGTCGCTATGAGTTGGATACCAACTTGACAGCACGTAACAACAACAACATATAAACTCATGGGCTGGGATTTAGCTCAGTTGGTAGAGCACCACTCTGCAGTCTCTGAGGTCCCGAGTTCGATTTCCAGCACTGCAAAATTGGGAGAAGGACGTGGAAACCCACTCCCAATGCAATCCCGAAATAATTTGCCATTGAAAACCCTATGAGGGTCGCTATGACTAGGACAGGACTTGATGGCACCTAACAACAACAACAACATATAAACTCATACTCTAGTTAAATGAGTATATAATGTCACTTTGAATTATTTCTATTTCATAGAGAGAGTAATTATACTGTATTCAAAATTAAAAGTAAAACTTTCACGTGCTACGTATCAATTTATTATAAAACAATCCTTAAAGAGATGTTCCATGGTAGAAGAGAATGTTTATAAAGTTCATCAAATCTGTGAATGAACCGGATGCCATTATCTATGATAAGGCTTGAGAAGTAACCTAATCTCTTGGAACCTCATTTTCTTCATTAGGAAATAGCGATCCTGATCAGTTTCTTATGATTAGTTGAGATAATTTACATTTTCTTATATATCCCAAAATATCTATAAACTGAATATGTACTAATTTCCTTTCTTTAAATGTATCTACTTTTTAAAGATAAAAAGCAAATTTCTGTTGTATTGTTAATATGATTTCAATACATGTTGGGATACTTTGTGATTGTACAGCTAGTTATGGTTTACAATATCACATGTGATTTATTTATTATGACATTCATACCAAAAAGGGTGAGGTTCAGATTATAAATTCATTATTAAAATGAAACAAATTGTATAAAATATAGTTACTGTGTAGGATTACAATTTTTTTTTCAGCATATAACATGTATCTATGTCTTGTTGTTGTTGCCATAGAGTTGGTGTCTGACTCATAGTGACCCTACACACAACAGGTTAAAAAGTATTGTCAGTGTTTCTCTGCTATTCATAGGGTTTTCAATGGCTGGTTGGTTTTGGTGAGTGGACTACTGTGTCCTTCTCCCAAGCCTACAGCATCTGGTGTTCCCAGGTGATCTCCTATTCAAGTACTATACAGGCCCAACCCTGCTTATCTTCTGAGATCCTATAGGATCAGATCCCAAAGTGGTACAGCTGCAGGCCATCTAAGCAATAGCCACTTAAAATTGTATGAGGGTCATTATGAGTCAGACACAACTTGACAACACCTAACAGCACTACCACAAACAACAAAGCATAACAGTGACACAAGACAAAACAAGAGAAATTATATTAACAAAGAGATCCAGAATCCCAGATGAGGGTAACATATCTGATTTGACCAAAAAGATTCTTAGGGCAGAGGATAGGCAATACTACCCTCCATTTCAAGTGCTAAAAGGAAATGTGTAGTGATTATTTATTTATAACATCTGGAAGTCACCTGTGATTATGCCCTGGGTGACCAGGAAAGATGGAAAGTGGTTCAGAGATTAACTGATAATAACACAATTATTTTGTAAAACTAGATAATCCTAAAGTTTTAAATTCCAACTCATAATCTATGCTATTATACTAAATACAACTCTGAATTTAAGTCATATAGGACTCTCTTAGGCCAAGTAGGTGGAAGAATATGGGTTTGAAATACTTTCCATAAAAACAATGTGTGACTTATCTTCTCTACAATGGCATGTAAAAAAGACTTAGAGTCATGCACTGACATACTACTTAACCTGTACAGAGAGAGCAACACAATACAGAAGTGAATTTTGAAATGAGGGCATAAGGAGTTTCTTCTTGCTGTTAGGCACTGTTGAGTTAGTGTCCGACTCATAGCAACCCTATGTACAACAGGAGAAAAAGTATTGTTAGTGTTTCTCTGCTATTCATAGGGTTTTCAATGGCGGATTGTTTTTTAGGAGTGAGTTGTTGGGTCCTTCTACCAAGCCTACAGCACTTGGTATTCCCAGGCAGTCTCCCATCCAAGTACTAACCAGACCAGACCCTGCTTACCTTCTGAGATCTGACTGGACTGGTTGTCACAGTGGTATAGCTGAAGACAAGGAGTCTCTTAGGAATCTTATAAATTAATAAAAATAGAAAAAACCCCATGGAAAAATATTTGAAATTACATTTTATGTGTGTAAATATTAGAAACAGGTAAATGAACATACCTTCTTCATAAACACAGCAATGTTGAAATATTACTGAGGATATTGGAGTTATATGTATTCTTGGGATTAGTTTGGAAAGATAGCTCTGAAGAGTTTGGGTAGGGCATCTAGGTCATCCTTAGGAACTCCAGTAGAAGGTTGGAGACCATAATTTCATTGACTCTTTGGCAGTGTCCCTGTCAATATTTAAGCGATTTGGGTAGATTACCCTGTGTTTTTTGTTTCATCTCTACATCTCATAAGAAGGGCAGGGAAAAGTCAAAGTAGATCATTTTTCCTTAAAGTTACAATTAGAAAATTATAATGAAAGTCAACATTCCTTGAAATAAAAACAGATAAAATAGTTGGTGATAAAGGACAAATCTCTAAATCTACCCAACTGGCTTGTCTTTCCAGGAATGAGAGATCAAAAAATGAATGTCCTTTGATAAATTTACCACTAATTTGAATACTAATCTTTGTACCCCTTGAGACTATTTCTATTATAGGTATTATCATTCAAAAAGGACTTTAATTCAGACATATCTAATTACACTATGGTTATCTCTATTATCTAGAAAATCACCAAAGAACTTTAACATTTCTGACTATTAAATAAGTTTAAGTAGTCTAACTAAGTTGCTAATGATTGCCTTTCATTGTAAAGCAGAAAATATTTGATAAATCTGTTTTTCCTTCTAGAACACCGAGACATGGACTTTATTTTGAGGGCAACCATAATTTATTGCAATTACACTTAATGCATAGTAATAATGGTAGTATTATGTATAGTCTGTATTTTTCCCAGTTATTTCTTTCTTTCCTATTATCATACTCATATGTAGGCACAAAGAACCTGCTATTAGTAATAAAAAATGATAAAATGAGATCCTGTGTTCAAAAATACAAGAAAGGCTTATTTGCAGTGTTGATGGACTCAGAAGAGTTTTCTTTCATGTAGGGAATCCTATTATAATAGACAAATATCAGATTTTCTACACATTGTGTGCAATTCTCTCAATGTGGTTATTTTTCTTTTCTAAAATATAGGCATTGATCTAGTCACACTGGAACAATTAGAATCATTCAGATTCATTAAAGCTACTTGTTTTAACTATTTCTGAGCATTTAATAACCCCTTATTTGTATTCAGAAGAATGTCATATCTACTTCTTATCCTTTTTCTCACATCCCTGGAAATTTCCCATTATTTAATTCAGTAGCTTATTATTTAGTATTTAATAAAAATTAAACACAGTGCAAAACACTATGGATAAAATACAAATAAAACACAGTGTCTAAGCACAAAGAATTTATATTTTTTAAAATAAGATAGCTTGCATACATAATTGTGGTACAGGAACCCAGAAAATATTTAACTGGGTAAAATGAAGGTAACTTGCAAATGGAGCTTAAGCATTCATTACTTCTTCTAGCTCATTGAAATACCTTGGTAGCTCAGTACAGGAAGAGTTGTACATCCTCATTTTATGGGATTATCTGATAATGTTCTCTGCAAAGCAAACTGGACAAAACATGAAAACGAAATTCACATAAAGTCATGACTTTCAGCTGTATGTGCAAGGAGAAGTCTATACAAACAATAAACAGTTGCAGGTAGGCAATGGAAAAGTAGAGTATTTAAGACTGAGGGGTTCAACTGGTGAGTTTAACTGGAGAGACATAGAATGTGGCATGTGATATAAGCATATCATTGCAGAGGAACCACAAAGGAATCTATAAAGATGACTCATGGTAGCTGCATGAAAAAGAAGGACGACTAAAAAAGAAGGAGAGAAGTAAGAAAAATGCATTCATTGAAGATATATAGAATTAGAAGCATTTAGATAATTTTATCAATTTGCTATTATTACTATATGCTGTCAAATTGGATACAACTCAGAGTGACCTTATGTAAAACAAAACAAAACACTGCCCAATACTGTGCCATGCCTGGCACTATTGTTAGTGCTCCTCTGCTATTCATAGGCTTTCCAATAGCTGATTGTTTCAGGAGTGGGCTTCCAGGTCCTTCTCCCAAGCCTACGGTACCCAGTGTTCCCAGGGTTCTCCCATCCAAGCACTAGCCAGGCCCAGCCCTGCTTATCTTCCAACATCTGACAAGATCAGACACCAGGGTATTACAGCTATAGAATTTTTATCCACTACTTAACCATAACTCCGTATCTTACAAAACTGATAGTAGGCAAAATGTAGAGGATGTAGTGAATGTGAATATTCAAGTCTGTACCGTATTTTTGTTTTTCTTCTTTTCTTCCTTATTTTTCTACTTACAATGTTAATATGAGTATGAGGGTCATTATCTGTAGCTCTTACTTCAAAATAATCATTTTAAAAAATACTGATGGCTAGGATAATGCATACGAAGTATCTCAAATTGCCAACTTGCTAAAACAAAAATGAAGTAAATTTTTTCTCAGGGCCTCAAATTCCATTTAAACAATGGCTAATATGTAGCAAAAAAGTAACTGAGAGATATAAACCCAAGTATTACATTAGAGTAACAGAAAAACAATTATAGTTATAGAGGTGAGAAAAAAGATAAATAAAATGTTTAGAGGGATGTGGAAAAAATAAAAACTCATTTTGGAGATTACTCTTATCATTACTTCAGGAGTAACACACATATGATAATTCAATTTATATATAACAGCCAATAATCATCAATTATTAAGCCTCTTTATACACTAGAGATCCTCTAGAATTCTCTTAACAGCCTATTAATTTAGTATCTATGCATTCCATGTATCTTTTTTCATTATAACTTCAGAAGCAGTGAGCCTACTATCTTCTTTAGGCTGTTCCTTATGCAAGAGTAATAGTGACAGTAATTATCATTGTAACAAAAGATTTTTTCACTTTCACCTCAAAGGTTCTTGGTTAAAATACTCTTTTAGCAAAGTAAGTTTTCAACTTGTAGTAGATTTCCAGTTTTTGTGGACTCTGAAATAACCCTCTGATGGTCATTGAGAATCCAGTATCCTCACTCTCACAGGTAATCAGAAAAGATCACTCAAAGACTAGTATTTATAATTCCTTTCTGGGGAAGTGGAAGGCTATCACTCAAAATAGTTCCAACCATTACCAACTTACCAGCAAAATGCATGACACCATTGTTCATAAAATTGCTAGTAAGACTGTGGCAAAGTCAGTTTTCACTCAGTCTCTGGCTGCAAAAAATAAATAAATAAATAAATAATAAATAAATGCCTAAGATGGGCTTCAGCCACTGCATGCTTCTTGGAATCATATGCGTAATGTGTGAAAAAAATGGCATGAAGATTATCTCATCCAAATAATCAATGATATTTAGGCTTGTGTGTATGTACATACAGAGAGGCCTGTGAGTATGTGCTGATTTTGAGGTATGCTTTTTAGACTGCTATAGTTGTAAGTAGGAGGGAGAAGAGGGGGAAACAGCTTCCTTTCCTGTCTCTGGATCCCTCATCTCTCATTGCCATGACTTCTTCTCCAGGTCTGTCACCATTCACCTTCACAGCTCCAGTACTTTCCTCCCTCATTTCATTTTACATACTGTTTAGCTTCCAACTGACAGCTTTATCTTGGGAATCTAGTATCTATCTTCTAATCACCTAAGCTAATGATTCTACCATGTAGCTTTTCTGGGCATCAAAGTTTTACTATCAAAAGCATATTGGAGGAAATTAAGGGAAATTGTTTTTATTTCCTAGTTTCTCTTGTAATTCATAATTGTTATAGAAAAATAAAACCTCAAAGACATTTGTACTGTATCAGGATCAGGAAGAAATAATAATTGAACTTCAATAGACAGGAAAATGGAAGGAAATACTATTCTGAAACATAAACTAATAGAAGCAGAAAGGGAAGAATAAAGGCCAAGCCAGACAAGAATCAAGTATCACGAGTATAAATACAATCCAGAGGATCATAAAAGTCATATTGTCATTACCCATAAATAAGTAACTTCAAGTTTCTGGATAATTCCAACTCTGATTAAACTTTCGGCCCTCTGGTACTATTTTCAAAGTCATTGTCCCTTACACAAACCCCACCAGACATCACCTCCCCTGAACCCTTGACCTATTACATTCCATTCCCAAGTTTCAAGAACTGTCTTCTGTGGCTCATAACCATTATGGTTATTAGGACTCATAATCATTTCAGACTGGCCCAATATTCAGACTAGTGATAGAGAAATGAAGATTCTTGATTACCAATGATGCCTCCAGATCCTACTTTTGCCAAGCAATGATTATAACAGTCACAGAATTTTTAGAAATATAGCAATAGCTCACTTAGGTGCTTACATAGGGTATCCAAAATGATTTTATAAGAAATTGTATTTTAAATATAAACATCTCATATTTTACCCAATCAGCTTTCTAAACTGTGTCATTTCAACCCTGCTTCAATTTTCATGTGTATATCAGAAAACCCATTTTCATTACTACTGCTGGTTTGTCTAAACTATAGTTTAGAGAACCAGTCTAAGCTCCCCAAATATATATCCAAATACTTACATAATGTTGTACAATACTGAACTTTGATGTCTCAAAAGGAATTGAACTTTGCATACACAGAATCAAATTCATTAGTTTCTCCTCAAACTTGGACTTTTCCAATTTCCCCTAATTCAATGAATGAATCCAAGCAATTGCACAAGACCAAAACCTAGTCATTCTGGAAACTTCATGTAATTGCTATATCATATAAATTAATATTATGTAAGCTTTACTAGCTAGCAGAAGTATCTAGTTTACTTTATTAGCTTGCACTTAATAAACACCAGGTTTATTTTTAAACAAATTATATATTTTATCATTGTTAATCATAATATTGTTGGGGTTTAGCTCAGTTGGTAGAGCACTTGATCTGCAATCTCTAAGGTCCCAGGTTCCATCCCCACCACAGAAAAAATGGGAGAAGGACATGGCAATCCACTCCTCAAACAATCCCCAAACCATTAGCCATTGAAAACCTATGAGGGTCTCTATGAGTTGGACCTGACTCAATGGCACCTAACAACACAACAATCATTGTATCAATAAAAAAGTGATCACTATTATAACTTTTATATATAGGAAGAAAGAAACACAGAGGGATTTAATATCTTGCCCAAGATCTCAAAGCTACTAAAGGTTTAGGTTGAGACTCACATTTCGACTTCTGGCTCTAGTCCCCATGCTCTTGTTCATTACACTCTACTGGCTTTCCTACAAGTGGTAGTGAGTAATTTGTTAACTGTCCATGTAACAGGTATTCAGCTAAATGTTAGACATATATTTTCTTTAAAATGTAATATCAGCCCAATAGGTAGCAAGGTTGTTTTTGTTCTGCACATGAGGACATGAAGGTATAATTTTCACAACAGTCCTTAACTAGTCTGTCGTGGTGCCACAAATAAAATTCTGCCGTTTTCATTCCACATCTCACATTTTTAACAGCCAAGAACTCTAGCACTTTAAAATCCACACTAGAAAAATACAAAGAGTGCTGGGAGCCAAGGCCATAAGTAACCTTTTACAAGTTACCCTGATGGAAAATTGCAGGATGTGGTGAAAATAGCGGATGTTGAGTCAAAGGAAGAACTGAAGACTTCTGGAAAGTCCCTGACCTTTGTAATATTTTGGTACCTCCCCCTCCCATGCGTATATAAGCTACAGCAAAAAATTAAAGACTTTGGAGCTTGATCACACAGCCTATCTTGTTCTCGTTTTTCGTGTCTCTTGTCTCTCCTATTCATTCGCCCGCTACTCTAGGTCCCTGTTGAAAAACCCTGAGGGTCCCCATTGGGGCATAAGAGCTCAGATTTTGCTTTGAGGAAAGTGACTTTTTGAAGAATAGAAAAGTATTTGTGTGCATAAGCAAAGTTTTTATTTTTTAAGTGGGTTATTAAATATGATGAACAAATATAAATTAATCCTTGAATTTTCTCACTTTATCCTCTAATCTCGTTTAGAACCTTGTACACACTCAATGTTATTCTGAAGAAAGTGGATTTTCTACTGATGCAGTTAAATTAAATAATAAATGATTTTAGCTATTCTTTTTTTAAAAATTCCAGTAATATTTTATTTATTAAATACAAAGTTTTATCTCTAAGGTATTTGCCTGCTATAGAATAATATATTTCTATAAACTTTGTAACATCAAATGAGACATTCAGGTTTTGCTTTAATTTTTTCTTTGGTAGAATCAAATTCTGTAAGTCCCTTCTCCACTCTCAACTTTGAAAAGTAGAGTGTGTGGATTGCCTTGGAAGCACATTTTACTTGAATTATAATCATTCATCTTTGACAATGTATGCCTTTTATTTTTTAAATGCTTTCAAACGCTTCATAAAAGTGTACAAGTGGAGAAGGGCTAAAATGGTGGACAGATAGCACCCTCCATGAGTTGTGAAGAGATAGGAGTGTCTAAATAATGGCTTAGAACTCATGTTAATCAGTCAGACAGAAAAATAAGTTAGATAAGAGCTAGGGGTATACATTAAAAAAATTCACAAAGATAGATAAATATTGCTAACAGCAGAGGAATTCTTAAAAGGGGACAAGGAATCAGGGTGGCAGGTCAGTGAGAATGTGCTACCACAAACATGGAGACCTGCTCTGGGGGAAGAGAAAATCATCAGCTATGCCAAGCTGGTACACCAGAAAACCCATCATCAATCCCTCCAGCAACACATGGATTGTGCAGAGGGTAGAGTACCCTTAAGGGCGGATCACTGAAAGCATCCTAAAACCTGGGCTAGCCATAAAAACCCATGTAGACTTTCTGCCATCATCCCCTTCTTGAGGCTCACTGCCCAGGAACCCCTCCCCATAGACTTGCCAGCTTCCAATGTGAGTGTGGGGCAGAGTGGTGAGAGAAAAGAGCCAGAGTCCCACCACCACCCAACAAAAGGAACTCCTGTCCTTTTATGGGTCTCAAAAGGAACTAAAAAAAATCATCATAGAGAGATTCTTCATATTTCAAGGAGGAGGAAGCCAACTCCTAGAACAAATAATGGGCAAGCCTCAACAAGAAAATGCAAAATACATGATAATACAAGCTGGATGAGAACAGCCCAGAGACCAAAGCCTTGCAACAGACATGATCAAACAATCCCGATTTCTACAGATGTCAAAATCAGAATTCAGTGTTTTGGTTATTACTATGCTGAGAGAAATCAAAACTAACACCACCAGCACCCTCAAAATTCTTGAAAAGAATATATCTCATCTGGGGTCTGTACTCTTCTTGCAGCTAGGAATAGTCAGAAAAAAACTACAATCCTAGAGATGCAAGGCAAGCTGAATGAATTAAACTCTGGAACACAATCCTCAGCATCCAGCCTAGATGAGGCTGAACAGTGAATATCACATTTGGAGGAGTCATTTCAAGATATTAAATACACCCAAACATAGAAAAAATGATGAAACAGTATCACCTGGATTTGCAAGAGGCCTCAGACAGAATGAAAAAAATAAACTTAAGAATTAAGGATGTCCCTGAAGGAGAGGAAAGCAATACAAGAAGATTAGGAAATTTATTTTATGATGTGATAAAGGAAAATTTTCCAGAGCTAGTCCAGGATCTGGATACTTACACAACAGAATCATTCAGAACCCCACCCAGTGTAGACCAAAACAGAACCTCCCCATGACATATTGTACAAATGCTTATGTTGAACACCAGAGAAGCAATTTTGAAATCAGCTGTGGAAAAACCTCAACTAAAGTTTAAAGTCAAACCCATTGAAATAACTGCAGACTTCTCCATATCAACATTGAGAGCTAGAAAGGCCTAAACACATATAATTCATGTTCTGAAAAAGAACAACTTCCAAACAAAATACAATACATAGCAAAGTTATCTTTGAAAATAGATAAGGAGTATAAGACATTCCATGATATTGACATATTCAAACAATTTGCAATGACCAAACAAGCATTACAGATGGTCCTCTGCCCTGGCCCGCGGGGCTGTTCAACAGGGACCCAGAATAGGGAGCAAATGAATGAGAGAGAGAGACAAGAGACACGAAGGATGAGGGCAAGACAGGCTGTCTGATCAAGCTCCTCGGCTGCATCTGTGAGCCTGCTGACAAAGTTATTGTAGGGCTCATCAGGGCCTTGTCATATCTTTCCAAGAGAGGTGGTGGCCGTTCCCTTAGCGGGGAGATGTTTCCATGCCTTAAGGCCAGTGCATTGTGTTTGAGCTGGGAGGGCGCACGGGTATGCAGGGTGGGAGGCTGAGCGAAGCCGAGGCTCGCCGGAGCTGCGCTGGGGTGAATATGTGCAGGAGGCACCAAGCCGGAGCCCTGCGCCCCGCTGGGCTCCCGCCCCACCTGCCCCTCCACCTGGGGTCCACGTTGGCCCTTTGTTGCCGAACGTCCTTTCTTTCAGAGCTTTGGGCAGCTACGGAAATTTCACCACTGGGGGGGGGGATTTTTTGTAAGATTTCCTCTCCTTTTTTTATAACCTTTTTTAATTCTGGGGAGAATCTCAACACTTGAAGAATATCATTAATTAAGTTCCAATAAGAGAACCTGAACTGGGACCCTTTCAGGTCCAAAAGCTTTATAATAGCCTTTAAAACAATCACCTACTCTTACCCATCTAGTTTCATCAATGCTACCTTCTCGGGAAAACCAAGGACAAATGTCATTAACAAAAACAAAAAAATTGATAATATCCTTCTTTTTAACCTGAGTTCTTCGTGTCTTGAGAGATTCCTTTTACTTAATGCTTGTCCCATAATTGCATGGCTTTTCTCTTACCTTCCCAGATCAATCTCACAACGGGCAACTGTGGCGATCCAGTGCGGATCTTCACTCACTTCTGCATCTCTGTGTGGAAGTGGCGATCCTTGAGTATGCGGCCGACTTCAGGGAGCGACGTTCATTCCGACCCCAAACCCTCGAGCCCCACATTGGGCGCCAACTGCCCCAGCCTGCGGGGCTGTTCAACAGGGATCTAGAGTAGGGGGCAAATGAATGAGAGAGAGACAAGAGACATGAAGGATGAGAGCAAGACAGGCTGTCTGATCAAGCTCCAAAGTCTTTAATGTTTTGCTGAAGCTTAAATACACATGGAGGGGGAGGGGAGGGGCAAGAAAGTCACAAGAGCCAGGGGATTGTTCAGAAGTCTTCAGCTACTCCTGTAACCCTGACAACCGCTTTCAGATGGTAATTTCAATTCAAAGGTCACAATGCCCTGTGGCTCAACATCTGCTATTTTTCACCACACCCTGCACCTTTTCATCAGGGTATCTTATAAAAAGTTACTTATGGTCTTGGCTCCCAGCAGTCCTCAATCAGTTACCATGCACAGGTGAGATAATGCAGTCCCATATAGAAGAACAAAGAATTGAACAGCTAACATAAGAAGATGTCAAAAATGCAATGAAGTAAGCATGAATCAAAAACTAGCAACAAGTAATGACTGGACACATAACAATAGACACTTCTCAATAATTACTATTAATGTACATGGCCTCAACTCACCAATTAAGAGACATAGACTGGCCAATTGGATGAGGAAAACATGAACCCTGAATTTGTGCCATTCAAGAGACTCATAACCCACAAAGACTGTAATAGATTGAGAATTAAGGGCTGGAAGACAATATACCAAGTAGGGGGAAAACAAATAAAAAAGGAGTCACAATACTAATATCAAATAGATTAACTTTCAAACCAAAACTAATTAAAAGCGATAAAGAAGGATACTACATATTTCTAAAAGGAACACTCAACCAGGAACCAATGAAGCTGTTTAATATATACTCTCCAAATACAGGGGCACCTGGGTTCATAAGAAAAATTTTATGGGAAATAAAGGACTACATTGGTCTAGACACAATAATTATGGGAGACTTCAATATCCCACTTTCACCCAGAGACAGGTGATCAAAACAGAAAATCAACAGAAGAAGGATGAGATTAACCTGTAGCTTAGACTAACTGGAACTCACATATATCTACAGAATATTCCATCAATAGGATGAGGAATACAGATTCTTCTCAGCTCCACATGGTACCTTTTCCAAGATAGATCATATTTGAGTATGCAAGAGTTCCCTTAATAAATACAAAAAGGTAGAAATTAACCTCTGTGCCTTATCAGACCATGATGGAATAAAATTAGAACTCAAAAGTAACAATAATTCCAGAAATTTTACAAATTCATGGAGACTAAATAATTTACTGGTCAATGATCAATGAGTTATTGAAGAAATTAAAACAGAAATTAAAAAATTCTTGCAGTCAAATGAAGATGAAAATGCATCCTACCAAAACATATAGGATACAGCAAAGGCTGTTCTAAGAGGGGAGATTATAACATTGAGTGCCATCATCAATAAGGTGGAGAAGAGCCAAATAAATGACCTAATAACACATCTCAAGACACTAGAAAGCCAGCAACAAATTAATCCTAAAAGGAGAACTCAAAAAGAAATTATCAAGATCAAGGCAGATGTATCTCAATTAGAATCTAAAAAGGTAACTCAAAGAATTAATGAGACTAAGAACTACTTCTTTGAAAAGATTAATAAAATAGACACTCCCCTGGCCAATCTCATCAAAAGAAAAAGGAAAAAGCCAATATACTGAAAATTAGAAATGAATTAGGGAATATAACCACCGACTACAATGAAATACACAAAATCATCAGGGAATACTTTAAGAAATTGTATTCCCCAAAATATGAAAACACAGAAGAAATGGATAAATTTATTTACCCATATGACTTACCAAAATTAACTCTGGAGGACATAAGTGACCTAAAGAAACACATTATATATGCTGAAACAGAAAAGGTAATAAAAAAAAGTCTCCCAACAAAGAAGAGCCCAGGATCTGATGTGTTCACAACAGAATTCTACCAAACTTTCAAAGAAGAATTAATATCTGCTTTTCTCAAAATAGTTCAAAAAGTAGAAAAGTAGAGAACATTCCCAAACATATTCTACTAAGCCACCATCACCTTAATACTTAAGTCAGAAAAGGATACATCTAAGATAGAAAATTATAGCCATAGTTCCCTTAGGAACATAGATGTAAAAATTCTCAACAAAATCCTGGCAAACTGAATTCAGCAACATATTAAAAAGATTGTTCACCATGACCAAGTGGGATTTATTCCACAGGTACAAGTCTGGTTCAATGTATAAAATTTGTACTAAAGTATGCACAGTGCTTTTCACAGCTTGGCAGTGGTACAAAAATAGGCCTGAAGACCAGTGGAACAGAATAGAGGCCCCAGAGAGACATCAATGCATCTATGGTCACCCGATTTTCAACAAAGGATAATTATTTTTCAACAAAAAATAACTGATTTGGAGAAAGGATAGCCATTACATTACATTGTGCTAGGCAATGTGGATCGCCGTTTTCAGAAATATGAAACCAGACACGCACCTCTCCATATACATGAGAGTCAACATGAAATGGATAAAAGACTTCAGCATAAAGCCAGAAACCTTAAAATTGCTAGAATAAAAGTTAGGCAATATGCTCCAACACATGGGCATAGGAAAGCATTTTCTTAATAAGATTCAAATTGCTCAAGAAATCACAAGACTAGATAAATGGTATTGCATGAAATTAAAAAGCTTCTGTACAGCAAAGGAAATAATCAACAAAGTGAAAGAACTCCCCACTGAATGGGAAAAAGTCTTCACATCCTATACATCAGACAGAGGACTAATTTCCAAAATTTATAAAGACCTCAAGAAAGCAATTCCCAAGAAAACCAATAATCCATTACACAAGTGTGCAAAGGAACTGAACAGACACTTCTCAAATGAAGAAACTAGTAAGGCCATGAGACACATGAAAAAATGCCCAATATCTCTAGCCATTTGGGAAATGCAAATCAAAACAACTCTGAGATTCCACCTTACTCTAATAAGAATGGCAAAAATCAATAAAATAAATAACAACAAATGCTGGTGTGGTTGCAGGGAAAAGGGAACTGCTGGTATAGCAGTAAATTGTTTCAACCTCTTTGGAAGTCAATATGGAGGTACCTCAGAAAACTAAAAATAGATCTACCATATGACCCAGTTATACCACTATTGGGAATATACCCAAAAGGAGATGTGTCATCATACCACAGAGACACCTGCATCTCCATGTTCAATGTAGCACTTTTCACAATTGCAAGGATATGGAATCAACCAAAGTGCCCATCAACAAAAGAATGGTTAAAAAAATTATGGCACATATACACATGGAATACTACTCAGCAATTTAGAAAATGAAATTATGTCATTTGCAGCAAAATGGATTAAATTGGATAAAATTATCTTAAGTGAATGAATATAAGTCCACAAAGAGAAATACCATATGTTCTCACTCATATGGGGGAGCTGAGCCAAACTTAAAAGAACAAAAAAATCCTATACAGAAATTGGAACATAAGAAAAAGCTCATGTAAACTTAGTATAGAAGGGACAATTTAAGGAGTCAAAAGAAGGAGGGAAGGATCTGAAAAAGGAAGTGGTGATGGGAGAAGATGGGGGAAGGTGGGCCAATGAGGAGGGAGCAAGTGGGGAGAGGTCAACCTCAATGTAAACAGCTGAAATTTATTAATATGGGAAACAATAATAATACCAACATTTCCAAAGGATGGCAATAATGCATACTGACTAGATTACTCGTGTAATACTGCTGAGATTTTAAAAAGATCACTGTAGAAAAAAATTTAGGGCTTAAATCAAGAGTGGGATGCAGGTATATAGATAATAATTCTCACAAAAAGACATGCAAGTAGAAAGGAGATCATTGGTGGGAGGATGGGGATGGGGGAGGAAGGTCATGAGAGGGTAAGGGGGAGGTTATGTGAGCAATGTACAATGAAATGTGTATATGGAAATGTCAGAATGAAATACATGTCAGAATGGTACCAATTAAATTGTACATTAAAAAGTTCCAAAAAAAGTGTACAAGTATATAAGATGTTGCCGAAATTTTTCCATTTCTGTTTCATTTTTATGAAAATGTCCAAAAATACACATAGTTAAAAGGTCTTTACATGAATGCTTAACCACTGAAGCCTGGTACTTGGTTACTTCAAAAATATAAATGTTTCATCAGCCGTAATGATAAATTTAAAATATATTTTCAAATTTGCTACTTTTCAGTTAAGGATTTAATACAAATATTATTTTTAATGGCTACATGCATCTTCTGCAGAAAAGTTAAAATATTTTTGTTGTTAGGTGCCATCAAGTCAGTGTTGGACTCATATCAACCCTACATCCAACAGGTGAAACAGTATTGTCAGTGCTTCTCTACTTTTCATAGGGTATTCGTTCAATGGCTGTTTTTTGGGAGTGGGTTTCCTGGTCTTTCTCCCAAGCCTACAGAACCTGGTGTTCACAGATTGTCTCCCATCCGAGTACTAACCAGGTCTGACCCTGCTTAGCTTCCAAAATCTGATGGGTTTGAAAGCCACAGTGGTACAGCTACAGGCTGAGTTAAAATATAGATCACTGTAAAAACATAGCTATTAATTTTACTTCATGAATCATACCTGGTGTTCACAGGTTGTCTCCCATCCAAGTACTAACCAGGTCTGACCCTGCTTAGCTTCCAAAATCTGATGGGTTTGAAAGCCACAGTGGTACAGCTACAGGCTGAGTTAAAATATAGATCATTGTAAAAACATAGCTATTAATTTTACTTCATGAATTAATGATTTCCTGAGTCCTCTAAGATAACTTCACTGGATCTTGAAAATATTAAAAATCAATTCATGATCCCAATATACGATAGTTTGCTTACTTGCAGAATTTAATGAAAAAGTGGTGAGAATTCTGTATTATAGTGATGATTAGATTTGTTTTAGGAAGAATATCTAAAGGAGAAATTAGTTAAGGAGATGATATTGTTCAAATCCAAATGTACTCATTTGGTATTTAAGTACTTGTTTCACTCACAAAGGCAGCCACTCTGAGACCACATCAAAACCAGCTCTCCTTGTTCACCCTGGGGCTGTTAACAATGCCTGATTCTGCTCTGACAGTCCTAGTGGCAAGGGAGAATAATCTCCAGAGCTCTTAACCTGAAAGGGGAAAAGACTGATAAAAACACTCTCCCTCCCCTCCTTTTATTTATTTATTTATTTATTTATTTATATTACTTCTTACATTCTTTCCACCTCATAGTCAATAAAATACAGAGAAAGGAGAAGTTTGGTTATCAAACTGTCAGCAAGGTCAAATGATAGCACATCATGGACTCAGTATTTTCTTGCTGGAAAATTCTAGAGGACAGTTGATTTCTGTCCTTATCTAGGAGAATGAGCAGTTGGTAAGCACTTAGCATTCGAGAAGAGAATTGAGTCCATTAAATATTTCTAACATTTATATAATTCCTTTCATTCCTTTCATCCTCAGAGTGCTTTGCAAACATTTAATATTAATTAATTAAGTGAAAGTGATTTATGGATGAAGGCAAACGTACAAACTGCGTGGCATTGGCAAGACATGCTTGCCCTTCTTTGCTTGTTTATTATTTCATTACTAGGCTTATGGAAGGTTTTTTAATTTAAATAGCATTATCCAAGAGACCAACACCACAGGAATGGAAATGTCTCATGGTAAATTCATCCTTTCTCTATGCCATAAAATGACCCTATTCCATCCCAATGTCTCCCCATGTGACTTAATTTATTTAATAAGAGATATTGGGAGATGTTCAGCTGAAAACTAGAGGTCTTTAGAAAATAAAAATCCTTTTAACTTTATCTCTTTTATTCTCAATATTTTATGGAATAAAAACAAAAACCTGGATTCTATATGCAGACTATACATTTTATTATTTATTTATTTATTTATTTATTTATTTATTTTGTGTGTGTATGTGTGTGTGATACTGAGGGTTGAACACAGGGCCTCTTGCTTGCATGCCCTGCAAGTAAGTGCTGGACCACTGAGCGGCAACCTCAGTCCCTTTTTTATTTTTAACTCTTTTGAGACAGGGTCTTGCTAAATTACCCAGACTGCCTCTGGTCTCAAATTTGTGATTCTCCTGCCTCTGGCTCCTGAGTTGCTGGTATTACAGGTGTGAGCCACCGCACCTGGCTTTATTAATATTTTTGAAAGAAATATAAACCCTCTAACTTCTCTTAATAAAATACTGAGTTAACAGGAAATGTGAAGTGTTCCATAAGGAAACCTCCCATTCACATAGGAGACTTTCCCAGAGCTTAAATATCTTCATAAAATATTAAAAGATCATTGCTCCAGAAGGTACTTATAATTTACCAAATTTTCAGCATTAAAATGAGTGCACCATTGGCCAAACAGGAAAACATAGGAAGGAAATAAAGATTATATGTCTTAAATTTACCCTCTGAATCATCTCTTCAAGAAAAAAAAGCATTTTGCTAATTAGATTAGACTTTTCCCTGTGTAATATGTGAAAGTTTTAATTGATCAATGTAACTGCCTGGCCAATTTGTAATGACTAAGAGACTAAAATTTTCAGACACAAATCATAAGCTGAACCTGAAAGAATCTTACATGAACAATTAACTTGTAGTTTGAATACCCTAACACTT
This sequence comes from Pedetes capensis, assembly GCA_007922755.1. Taxonomy (NCBI): domain Eukaryota; kingdom Metazoa; phylum Chordata; class Mammalia; order Rodentia; family Pedetidae; genus Pedetes; species Pedetes capensis. The sequence goes on along the minus strand of VMDO01020395.1, from coordinate 1,484 downwards.
CTTTGTTGTTAGGTGCCATTGAGTCTGACTCATAGTGACCCTATGAAACAGAAAGTGACCCTAAAACAGAAAGTTTTAGTGACCCTAAAACAGAAAGAAACACTCCCTGACACTGTGCCATGCCCAGCACTATGTCATTGCTTCTCTGCTATTCATAGGGTTTTCAAGGGCTGATTGATTTTTGGGATTATTTCGGGAGTTCTTGGAATTGAACCAAGAGCCTCAAAGAGCACAGAGCAGCATTTTACCAACTGAGCTATGTCCCAGACCCTAACACTTATGTACCTGGTTTTAGAAACAAAGAGCTGTCATTGATGGCTAATCAACTCTCACAAATAATGAACAAATAACTAATCTTAACATTTTGAATTGTAGAAGAATCAATGCAATAAAATTTCACAACAAACCCCCTTATTAACAAAATCAAAAGTAAAATAATCAAGAGACTACAGACCACCTAGAGTAGGACTTTTAGATCTGAAAAAGGTGAAGTGTCCAATCACCTCATCACATAAATGAAGAAATAAGTTATGAAAATTTAGATAACAGCAAAGTCAAATAGCAGCTTCACAGTAAAAGTTAGTGTACAATTATGGCAGGTCACCTTTCCATTCCTTGAGGGTACTCATTATTCCCTGTGAGAAGTCTAAAAAACAGGCAATGATTGAGTATATTTTATATGATGACACTGCAGTATGTTTATGTGGCAAGATGTTCTTTGGCATCTTCTACCCTTGATCTGCTTGAGTTGTAAAGGAAGGGCTTGTTTGTCAGCACAGAATCTACTTTTCATTAGTTTTAGAAATGTACTAATAATTTATTAGCCTGCAGCCGTAGCCCTGTGGCATCCGATACTGTCAGATCTCAGAAGCTAAGCAGGGTTGGGCCTGGTTAGTACTTGGATGGGAGACCGCCAGGGAACACCAGATACTGTAGGCTTGGGAGAAGGACCTGGCAACCCCCTCCCAAAAAACAATCTGCCATTGAAAACCCTATGAACAGCAGAGAAGCACTGACAATAGTGTTTCACCTGTTGTATACAGGGTTACTATGAGTGGGATACTAACTCAACGGCACCTAACAACAACAACCATAATTTATTAGTGATTAAGTTTTGTTTAACAGGCTGGGGTTCAGGTCAGTTGGTATTGTGCCATGCTGAGCTCTCTGAGGGCCTGGGCTCAATCCCCAGCATCGCCAAAAGAGGAGAAGGATGTGTCAAGCCACTCCCAAAACAATCTCAAAACAGCCATTGAAAACACTATGAGGAAAGATCAATAAAACAAACAACAAATGCTGGCAAGGCTGCGGGGAAAAGGGAACACTTTTACATTGTTGGTGGAGCTGTAAATTGGTGCAACCACTATGGAAATCAATATGGAGGTACCTCAAAAAACTAAAAATAGATCTACCATATGACCCAGCTATAACACTATTGGGAATTTACCCAAAGGGAGATGAGTCATCATACCACAGAGACACCT